>VZTV01105843.1:0-15733 GCA_013400875.1 Anhinga rufa | reverse complement strand
GCACCGCCGGCCGGCTGCGCCCCGGGGTCGCGGTGCAGGGGAGGCATCCAGCCGAAACGGCGGCCGGAGGGCTGCGTCGGTGTCCGGGCTGGAAATAAAGCAGTTTTTAAGCAACCCCCTTTGAACTTTCGCCGATATTTAATGACTTGGGAGGCAGATAAGGCGGGGAATAAAATATTGGTAGCCTTAATAAAGACGGGGACCCGGAATATTCGAAACATGAAAAACTGTAGAGCTCGCAGAAAGGGTGCAGAAAACAGCCATCTTGAATATTTTAATCTCTGGCAAGTGTTTCTTTGGAACAAAATGGATGTTGGAGGGAAACAGCATAGTTAACATTACTGTAGCCTTCCATTTCTAACACCATCCCTCTCGCAGAATTCAGCTGGCACGAAGCAATGAAACTGGAAGGAACGCCACAGCCTTTCATCTGCATACAATGGCAATAAATAATCATAGTCTGAATACTGTGGTCTGGAAATTTAGTACCTCTCTAAGCGATGGTGCTTTTTTACCCACGATTTATATTGATTTGTTTGCATCGGTGTAAGTCACATGTAATGCTGCAAAAACACTTTTAGAGCTCACGCAACATAAACAAACAGTTGGTCTGAATTCTCCCGGAACACATAGGTAAAGATTTTGTATTTTTAATGATACCGTACGTTGTTACCATCACCGAAGTCAAGGGAGGTATTCCTACCGATTACCCTGGAAATTGGATCAGGCCCTGAGTTCAGAGTTTGTTGTGTATTCATGATATGAAACAATTATTCTAAGGATTCATTGTTTGGCCATAAAAACCACTCTAGGCTGAAATTAGGCTCAGAAAGTCCCCAGGATTTTTTTCCACTTTTACTAAAATGGATTAACAGCTGTCTTTATTTTTTCTTTCCTCTTTTTTTTTTTTTTCTCAAACTGATGGTGAAAACAAATACACCATGCTGATTTCAGATGCTTTTTGTTTTCATGTAACTGCAAAATAGCTTTCCCTTTTTTACTGAGAATTGTAAGGCTATTGATGCTGGTTAGGCCTTTCCAAATTTTAAAAATTAATTATTTTTCTAAAAAAAGGAGCAACTGACTGAAGGGGTGTGTGTGTGTGGTGAGAGCAGAGACAATAAGTCAGTGGTTCAGCTACACAGGCTCAGAGAGGCTCCTTCCCTGGGATGATTTATTTATTTATTTTCTCTTTGCTGTTTGCTTACTTTGGACCTACTTCTTCGAAGATAAGCTCGGCAGAAACAACGCACTTAAAAAAGCCAAAGATAGCTAATAAAAATAATGCTGGGGTGGCTGGAGAGCATTGCCTGAAGATTAAAGAATAGGATTGCAAAGCCGAACTGCTTGATTTTATTCACTTACTGATTTCTTTGATGTTGATTTGGGCAGCATTTCTACTCCTAATTGCTAAGGATAAGGTTCATTTTGAGAACTGTATTGTTCTTATTAAAGGTCCTAATTTTTCAAGGAAATTTGGAGGTACTGCCTATGCAGTTCCTGATTATTTCAGTACCTTGCTACAGCTTTACTTTCTGTATCTGAACATTTTTGCTTTAATTTCTCAGTGCCACACATTCCTCTGTGGATTGATACATTAAAATATATTTAGCATCTGTTTCACAGGCATCCTGATGTTTGTACAGCATTTCTTGAGACTGTTTGGATCAAAAAGCACGATGAAGTCAAGCAGCTTCCTAGTCATTTTTTACAATTGGAGCATGCAGGAATCTCAAAAGAATAGTATTTGTGAAAAGCAGAGTGAGCAAAATTGCTAAAATGCAAATGACAAGCTCTATCAGAGGCTAAAATTACAAACTCGTATTTGTGAGGAAAAAAAATACGTAGACTAGAAACAATAACCTAGAAAAGCAGGCGCTGGCTTCTTAATGGGCAGGACTTATTCTAAAAATTAAAGCAACGCTCAGCTCAGATTGTTAGGGTTATCTAAGAAGCAGGAAGATTTCAACCAGACTGAATAATACTGGGAATCTGGGGACCGCTATAGGGCCCAGAGAGGCAAGCCGTATCAAATTTGTTGAAAGCTTAAGGAAATGCATTTAAGTGTCGTGAAACTCCGATTTATGTGGGAAAGGTATGTAGGGTTCCAGAGAGGAAACAGGGTGCAAAGAAGGACTAAGGAAATATACCTCTGTATTTTGTCCATCAGATGTAAAGGATGAAGAAATTTTGTAGAAATAAATAGAAGAAATAAATGAATTTAACTTATCTGCTTGCCAAAGCACACAAAGTTAAAGAAAGTCCTTTTAATGATGACTCAAAATATATATTTTGCCTGAAGGAAATGTATACACAGGAGAAGGTAAACAAGAGTATCATATTTTTCCTGTAAAGAATAAAGCTTTTATTCATAAACTTAATTTGCCCTAATATACCTGAAGCATTGTTACGTGGGATGGGCTCAGACTTTTTTTTTCTGTTAAGTATTATATTTCTTTATCATCATCATAGCTTCAGTGACAAAAACCTGAGAGCTGGGTTGCACCTTAATAGGTAAACAGGCAGGGAAAGGTGTGGGAAAACTGCTATCTACGCCTTCCAGAGGGGCAAGGAATATCTGGCAACTTCCAAAGAACTGAGGCCAAGGGGACCGTTGATTTCATATTTTACTCTGAATGGACAGGATATTCTGGTTATTTTGGTTTCTTGTTGGGTCATTGCCTCACCAGGCTCTGCAAACAACTCTTAAGTGCTTCTTAGAGTAGTGCATATATTGGTAAGGAATAATTGGTTTAACAAGCGGAGTGCTGTTTGTAAATATACCTGTTTAAAAACCAGAGCAGTTAAATCCGTTGTACTGTTTAAAAGGTGATTGTAAAGTGGTGCAGTAAAATGGCACAAAAACTGGGGTGATCAGTTTTGGTCTCCTTGACCAGATTCCCTGCAAACATTTCTGGTTTTCTCAGAGAGATTTGTTCTTCAGATCTCTTCTCTAAATATTTCTTCTTCTATGGCTTGGTTGAGAGTAGGCAGTGACAAGGAGCTGCTATTCAAAATTCAGATCTTCAGCTTTATTTGAGGACATAGTTTATCTGACATTGCTTTTTTCTTGGGTGATATAAATATTCTGAAACTCAAAAATCAGCTTCGCAGATGCTCTCTGTAATTTGCTTAGCCTCAGCAGAGTGAAAGTGATAGAGAAAAGGTCTGTGCCATTACACACACTGTGCTTGGTACTGTTGGGCCTCCCAGGGTTGCTGGCCCTGAGGTACTTCCAGTACAAATGAGAGATAAAACTCGTAATTAATGATGTGCGAAGTTCTGAGTTTAGACAAATATTTGCAAAAATGTTTTATTCATTTGCCTTTAGTATTTAGTAATGGATTCTGGGTTTGACCGGGTCCAAGTTAAAATGAAAGAAAAAAAAAAAGTACTTTTCCTCTTTCGTTTTCATTTGGACAGTGCAGGTCTCGCTGAGAAGAAGGTGGAGCTTCCCCCAGAGCGCAGGAGCAGCTGTGACTGTCCTTGATGTCTCTAGTATGAATAGTTTGCTCCCAACTTGTAACTTGTTCCGTTATATCATGTTGTTCAGAGCTTAAAAAACAAGGATCTTCTGTATGCCTAACTTAAGTATTTCCTTTCTTCAGTCCTAAGATCCAGCACTTGCTTTTACTGCTGTCACACACTTTTAAAATCACAGATATGCTGGCTGGAAAGGTAATAATTAGGAGTTTATCGTGGAAAGAAGATAAGATTAGCTGCAGTAAAGATTTATTATTAGAAAATGAATAGCCTCATTTTCAAGATTTAAAAGACTTGTACAAATTACCTGCTGGATATTTTTTAGTTTCCAGTTCACATTAGTGCCGAAAGAACTGTTTGGGGCCTATTACCCAGCTTTTGGAAAGTTTACTTGTAGTGGAAAAAATTGTAAGGGATCTGGCAATGAGGACTCATCTGGCTAGTAGATGTTCATAAAAATCTTAACGACTTGAGCAGTCCGAGATGAGGCTGTTGGGGCTGGGCTGGGCTTGGATGGAAACTACTGGACTGGCTTACTGGAGGATCCCCTCCCTACACGTGGGGTGGTGATAAGTGAAGGGGAAGGGTTGGAAGCAGGATTTGAAATCTTTGAGTTTATCTGTGGCTGGGTTGACACTGTCTCTTTTAAAAATTATTCTGTAGTATAAATTGCAAGGAAAAAAAGAAGAGTAGTTCTAATGCACAGGACAGTTTGGGAGCTTGAATTGTGCATAAAACATTTTGGGTTTTCTTACAAGGGAACTTTGCAATTTTATACAATGCCATTTTCATGCTGTAGTTTACAGCTTTATGTAAAGAGTATATTCCTCTGAACAGAAAGTGTTTTCAATTTAGTTTGTGTTGCTTTGGAGGGCTTTTAAAGCTAAAATCACAATGTATTTGCCTTAAAATGGTGACGTTGCTATATATGGAGAAGCTGCTTTGCAGCATTTCTACAGGCTTTTACATACTTCAGTAATTTTACTGTTACTCAGACATCTGTGTGCTTTTAACTCAAAGGCGATGCTGTTGATTTCAGGGGTAACTTGTCTTTGATGCGAGGGAGAAATCTAATTTATGGTCAGTTTGACAGTTGGCTTGAAAAGTGGAGTGATACAAAAATAATATTATTTCATTAAAAAATCCCCACCTTCATAATCAGTTCTAGTCTGGTCTATGTAATATACTGAGCACGTGATAGTGCAGTCAGGCCAGTGGGTGCTATTGGTAACTGGGGATAATATTGCCCTCTGAAATACGTGCTGATTTTCACTGAACATATTTAAATCTGTTTCTCTGTAAGAAAATGTAGGGAATGTTATCTTAGTCTCACAGGGCTGAATGGGCTGGCCCTGAAGGTGAGGAGTACTGTGATGCTCCTGCTAGGAAGGAAAGGTGTTTTTCAGAAAAACTCAGCAGATTGTCATCCTCCCCAGGAAAAATTATATTGTCACTCAGCCAAGAGGCTACGGTGTGGTACAGCAGCCTGCTGCTCTGCCACAGAGCATTCCTCCACAGGGGCGTTCCTCTGCTGACATACTGACATGCCAGCATTGAAGCTGAGTACCAGTGCGAGGCTATGAAGCTGTGCGTGTCCTGGGAAGGCCTGCAAGGCGAGCTGCTCTGGCACGAAGGGATGCTATGGCATTGATGAGACCACTGAAGCAGGACATTCTTTGTTACCTTTACCTTTTGGGAGGTACAGGGCTGATGAATGTGCCACCAAATAAGACTCTTTTCTTTAACTATTATTGGTTATGTGTTGAACCCTATTGCCTCTCTCTTTCTTGATGGCTTTGCAAGGATCCCTCTTGACAGACCATACACGAGCCACTTAGACATCCATAAGGGCTTGTTTCCAGGGTTTATTTTGGATACTCTGCCAATTTAGGTAGTCATTCAAAGTGTTCTCCTCGGCCTTTCTGGAGCATGGATCTACGAGATATCTTAGTTTAGAAAAGTTCAGGGTCTTTGAAGGTATATACACCAATACAGCAGGGTAAGTATAGGTGAGCACACAGCAGCTGGGGCTGTGGAGGCTGCCTTGGCCCTCTCAGAGACCCAGGGCAGCTGCCGAAGCTCCAGACCCACCAGCCACAGGCAGTCACAGCTCTCAGAGGCAAAACCTGTCCAGCCCCAAGCCCTCAGTGCCTTGGGTTGAGGAGTCCAAAGAAGAAAGAAACCTGTTTGTTTTTTGTGGTGCTTGCTCAGTCAGCACCATGTTTGGACTGCTAATCTGTGAGCATGTGAAAGCAAACCCCCCTCTCCCCTCTGTGATCCCCTCTCCTTGCTCCACTGTGTGTTTGGAGCAGTCTTCCTGGCGTGGGTCAGGTGCTGCAGGCATCCATCCATCCATCCATCCATCCATCCATCCATCTATCCATCCATCCATTCATCCATCCATCCATCCCTCCCCACCACCCCCGTGGCTGGCCATGCCGCTGGGCTAGCTCCTCTGGAGCAGCGGTTCCTGTTGGGCAGAGACACGAGCGCTGTCTGCGCAAGATGAATTTTCTCACTCGCTTTCTCTCTCCTCTCATTTCCCTGGATCTCTCTGCTGGCTTTTTTGCTTCTGAGATCCCTCGCTCCCTTTGGTCCACACACCCCCCGTCCCCCTTTCCTTTCTTTCTTTCATTTTTCTCGTTTCTTGCATTCTCCCTTCACTTATTTTTCTCTCTATTATCTTTCCTGTCCTCCTCTGCATTCTTTCAATCCCAGCAGGGCTCGCGCATACAAATTGACCCCCTCCCAGCCAGTAATGTGATCGAAGCTCTTTGTGGCTCCTACTATCTCTATGGTAACTATCAGGGGGGTCTCAAGAGTGGTGGTAGACCCAATGCACCGGCCCACGTACTGTTGTTCTTGCCAGCGTTTCATGCTGTCCACATGGGCCTGACTGCTCATTTACAACTACTTATTTTAAAAAAATATTGATACCTTAGAGTGCTTAAACAGGGAAAATGGACCGCGTGCTTGAGCACAGATTGTTGCTGGGTTCTCAGGGTTTTGGAAGATGGTTTCTGTGTCCAGAGCTGCTTTGCTTAGCAGATCCGTTGTTTTCTAACCATTGTGGAGTGGCGTGTTGGCTGTTTCATGTACTCTGGAAATAAGAGTTACGCTGCAAAAATGAGTATCCGCATTGCAAGGGTAGCCAGTGGCAGTGCAGTGGCAGTTGTTGTAACCACCAGCACAGACTGAGAAAGTACATAAGAGGGGTTTGTAAGTTGTGAACTCTTGCTTTTCCCTGTGCTAGCCAGCCTACCGCATACCCCCCGGTGACTGCTGTAATGCAGGTATTAAAAACAAAATCGTAGGCAAGTGTTGGGTTGATAATATATCCACTTGCCCACAATTTGGGATTTGTGTAAGCATGAAACAATCATAGGATCTGATGGAAGGAACCACTGAAAAACCTGCGCTGGGGACAGAAGAAACGGACACAGTCCCTTTTGGCTATGAGGCTTTCCTCAAATAGCCAGGGATGCCAGTGGGAATGTAGGGAATCAGGGAGGCTTAATGAAATCTAAGGCTGTCTATATTATACCAGAGCCGTTTGCTCAAGAGAGAAGAAACTAGCCCTAGAGCTTTTGAAGAGCTTAAATTAGTAGCACAAAATTAATTTGATTCAAATACTTGTGGAAATTATGTATGCAGTACATATGATATTAAAAATGTAATTCCTGTCAGGACCGTACTCCAAATATTGTTCTGTTCTGCTAAATTCTTCAAAACCGCTTGTGATTTTTGCCCCCTCCTCCAAATGTGTCTATAATATTTATGTCTGAAAATGGATCAAATTAATAATATCTGTTAATTCCATTAATAGCATCAGCTTATAGGCAACAATAAATAACATCTTTGACAAATTTTCCCAATATTTACCTGACTTAAAAAAATTGTTTCATTTCTTATATAGCTTTGTAGAAATTTCTGAACTTAAAAAAAAAAGACAACTAGTCTTATTATATCCTGACATTACCTATTGCCACAGGACTTAGGATGTGCAGTGTCAATCAGTTAACTACACTTTACCAGCCTCCTGCTACATGAAAATGCAGTACAAAACCAACACCATCCTATTTGAATCTCTACAACCCTCAAACAATTACACTGCAGTGTTGACACTGAAAGCATCATTTTGCTGGAATTCTTGAAAAGAATAAGCTTCAGAAGATGATTATTAGATTTTTCAGCTGGCTGCATAATCTATATTCACAACTTTATTAATCGTTTAGTCCACTTAACTGTATATCGATTGTGAGTTTTACATCTACCTGCCTGTGGATAAATCAACATCTATGAACTGCCCTTTTGGGTGAAATCCAGCCAGCAGTGAAAGGGTTAACACTGTGGGCATTTAAGTGGTCATAATTAACAGTCCATTAAGATGAATGGAGAAAGTTCGCACTTCGCGATGCTATTGTTTAATTCTGTCTGTTTACAGACTCAAGAGGACAACAGCACGGGGCTTGACATTGCCCAGGGTTTGCACTGGGGAAGTCAGGAATCACATTTTTAAATAAATTATAACCTTAGATTAAAAAAAGAAAAAAAAAAAAGGCAAAAACCCTTTGGGAAACACATTTCCTGCTTTGGGGATTTCTGTTGTCCCAATTCACTC
Organism: Anhinga rufa; assembly: GCA_013400875.1. Taxonomy (NCBI): domain Eukaryota; kingdom Metazoa; phylum Chordata; class Aves; order Suliformes; family Anhingidae; genus Anhinga; species Anhinga rufa. The sequence continues at coordinate 7,629 of VZTV01105843.1, read as the reverse complement.
TCTTGAATAAGTGGGTTTGGTACTAACTACCATTTTGCTTTCCACTGAACCAGTCCACCAAAACAAAGCCCTCACTATACTTAATCCCCTCCCCGTTTCACAACTATTTATGTAAGCAGTGGATTTTGTAGCTGGTTATTAATAGGGATGCAGGAGGAATTCAGCTCTACTAACCTGCAAAGGTTCTCCTCGTTCTGATGGGTGACTGCTCTTTTGCAGTGTTTAACATTTGATATAAAATCTCACTATTAATATTGTCAACACTGAGCATTAAAAATATGAAGCAGGACACAAACCCAACTATCAGCCTAGAAAATCTCTCCTGTAAAAAACCTTGGGTTTGTTTGCCTTTTGCATCCCTAAGATTTTACAAAAATAATTTTTCAACCTTTTCTCCAGTGAAGTTGGAAATTTATTTTGTTAAAAAGAAGCTGAATTTTTCATGTAATCTGTTCATTCCGAGCTCAGAAGCTTTAAAAAAATAAAATAACAAGACCACAGCTATACCAGGACATGCCACAAAATCCTGGGTGTTGCTAACACTACACTGCTGAAGAAGGAAGCTTTCACAGCAGGGCTGAAGTCGGAGCTCTCAGGAGAGCTGGGATGGGCCCAGGCGGGGAATTCACTGTTTGAACAAAAAACTTTTTAGTCAAAGTGCAGTAGTGAAATTGCGAGAGAAGCCTATCATTTTGCAGTAATACATAGTTCTTTTTAAAAGGTCTCAATTTTATTGGTACATTTTTTTTCCTTGTAAACGATTGTGAGTGTAATTAATTATAGGCAATAAATTGTAAGTGCATAGCTCCTGTATGTCTAGCTAAATGACAGCGCTCAGAAATGCAGTTGTTAAACACACTGAAGAGCAATAGAATAAGTAGTTATTTTCACTAGATTTTGTTCTTTATTTTGGTATCAAAACACCTGAAAACGATATGACAAATATCAACATTTCCATGAAAGTGTTTTAATTACTAATGTCAACATAAATTAGTGATAAATTTTTGCAGATACAGTTTTGGTCTTAAGGACAGGGATGCTTGCTGAAAGATAACCTCAAAATACAATTATAGACTTATGTTACCTGTTCTCCTTAGAAATAATATAGTCATGAATGAATATGGGTTTGCATGCCATCTACAGTTTGCATTTCTTGTGCTTTTAGATGTAACTTTGAAATTTAAAAATACAGTGCTTTTTAAAAAAATTAACGTTGATGTTTTGATAAGAACTCTCAATGTTCATTTTAGCAAGCATGGCCTAATTTAAATTTAACCACGCACATATACCTTACACTTATTAGCATTAAAAATGCACCTGAAAGAGCCAGAATGATTCCTGGAGATACTTTGTAGAAAATCTCCTTTTATCATGTTTTCCTGACAAATCAGATTTATAGAAAGGTAAATTGCATAATTTTAAAATAAAGTTTTTTAAATTATTTCAGCAACTTGAATTCTACATGTCTGTGCTTAATACAAATTGTTAATATTTTGAAAACATTGAAACTAAAACCAATAGTCTGAATTAACAGGAAGAAGTACTTTATGCTGCATGCCCCCAATAAAACGGTTAGCAAAATTTTTAAACATAATAATTTATTTCATTTATTAAAATAGAATAAAAAATAATGTAGGAGTCTCAGAGTCTAAAGTTGGTTTTGAAGAATGGTAGAATTATTACTCCTTAAACAGGAATTAAAAGAGTTAAAATAAGTTTTAGCATCCTTCTTTATCTCCTTGAGCCACTATCTTTATTGGACTAAGCAAGTGACCTCCAGCAGGTGATAATTAAAGATGGACTGGCATTTTTACTGAAGACATGAAGCCTATTGAATTCATGGCTCATGGTTCACAGATGAGCTGCAGCTCCTGAGCACACCTCCACTGACTTCACTGCTCCTGAAAGATTTTTAGGTGCTTTAAGAAAGGCTTCATGCAGGAACAAGCCCCTCCAGATCAGGGTGACAATTCGGACATTCTTCTGGGAAGCTGGTGTGAATCCCCTGAGGCTGGGAGTAGGGTCTGGGCTCATCTCTTTTACTTTCTGGTGATATTGCTGCAGCTGGAGTCTGGCAAAAAAAATTAGGAACTCTGAAAACGTTAGGGTTATTTCGTGAGGGGCACCTCATCCCAGTTTTTGAATGGAAATAGCTGGTGCTGCTATATTTTATGCTGAATTCAGTGCATCTGGCACCTGGCAGCAACGTGCCTGCTAGAGCAAACTCAGGTGTTCAGCTGCCATCTCCAGGTGGCAGCAGTGCTGGGCATTCACACTGGGCATTCAAGAAGTTGAGTTACCAGGATTTCCTGGTTAAAATGTAGTCAGCTGCCTCCTTTCAGGTTCTTGTGAAGTGAGGAGAGGGTTTGGGAGATCCATGCTTGGAAGGAAGCAGCGGTGTCCTCCCAGGCCTTCATTCAGAGCCTGTGGATGCTGTCCACTTTCCAAAAGCTTCACAGCTGCATTTTTGGGGTTTGTGTGAGCTGTGGCAGGACCATGGGGTATTTCTCCTTCTCTATGTGATAGCTGAAGCAAAGAGGTGGTTGATCTTGATTACTCAACCTGTTGTGTAGGTGGGTAGACATGTAAGGGAGCTTACCGGTCTTTGCCTGTGTGGTATGTGTTTTTTAAGATTTGTGTTTCCCAGTCTATTGGTTTCAGAAATATATAATCTTTGCGTAGGGGCATCTTGTCAGCAGCTTGAGGGCTGAATGTGAATGCTTTTTTTTTTTTTTTCCTCTTAAAAAAAGGTCATATTTTACCTTTTGTTTTACCCAATACTCCATTCTTTGGTGGTTCTTGGTTTGTACCACTGCTTTCATTCATCTCTAATGCACTCGCTGCTAGTTTCAGCAACAAGCTCTATATCCTTTCTCCTTCTCCTTGATTTGTACAGTAACTGACCATAAATCCTTTGCCTTCCCCAGTACATGAGACACTGGTTTCCACAGATTAGGAGTTGACTGGTTGCAGGATGTTCAGTAAATGTTCCTCCTAAGAAGTAAAACCGTGTTGTTTCTTTGTTCTAGCTTTAAAGAACCTGCCATGATAACAATAGCCTTTAAATGATGACGTCAAAATGTCAGAGAGGAAAGTGTCCATATCTGAGGTTGAGTCTCACTGATGCATAAAGCAACCAGCCTTGAAAGTCAACTGCAGGCAGGAGATGGACAACTGCTTGTGCTAGGAGCGTAGCACTCAGGAAGGGCACCTGGGGAAGCACTGCTTCTCATGGGCACTGAGCTGGCAGGCGTGCTGTGGGTTGTCCTTGCAGGAAGGAGAGATATAATGTCTGTTAAATGCCCACTGGCTTTTCTTTTAACTTTTAATGCTAGGTTAAAAGGGTTGCAGTCAGATTCCAGTGACTAGTCAAATCTAACTTTACAACTTAAAACAATGGGATTTTACTGAAGTCCTTGGGTAACTGTTCTACAAGCCTTTAAACACAGCACCTAAACTCGGGGAAAAGACTAGTAGAGTTCTGGTGAATTCTGGAACAGGTTAAAAAAGTGAATATTTATGAGAATGGCATAATATATTTATTCTGGATACAAGATCTACAGATTTCCTTCACGTGTTTTTTTTAAACCCAGGTTAAATTTCCTTCCTTATGACTTTCATGTCTAGCCCTGCACACCTCTTCATATGTGAGGAAGAAGGAGAATTTGCAAGTCTCATCCTTGTATAGGACTCAAATTTATTTAAGCTGGAGAGTTATGCATATATGGCACAGGGTTGTGGATCTTGATTTATATCAAGATTGCAGTGAGATTTTTTGAATGCTGTGGATTTTGTATATATGCTGCTGTGTATGCAGTTAGACTTACTCAGCTTGATGTGACTGTATCAGGCTAATACTTCTGGTCTATTGGTTTGCGGTGCAGGTTTGCCTAAAAGAGACGGAGTGTTTTTTGCAGAACACAGACAACAACTATTGAAAAACCAAGTGGCTGTTAGGGTGTGCCATTGAAGAAAGAAAACTGCTAGAACACAACAGTGCTTTCAGAGAGTAGGCATTTTCTCCGATGTGTGTAATGACTGACAAGTGATCTCTGATCCCGAGCGCTTGGATGTGGTCTGGGAAATCTCATTCTGGTTGTTACAGGCAGGAGTGTATGGATCGCGCTTTGGTCTCTGAGCCAGCCGCTCATCGGCATCTGGGATCTCTAAGCGTGGTCTCCTACCAGCAGCAGCAGATGATGCTAAATGATACTGGTATAATTGTTTCAAGAAATTGCTCTTTTTTTTAAGAGTTATAATAGTATTTAATAACAATTTGAAGGTACTAGAGACCAGCAAGTTTTCTGTATGTCAGACATGAAATTTCCAACCATTCACTTTACTGCGTGCTACCTAGGAACGCTTTTCTGAAAGTCAGTTTAAGACACTGAGATAATTCTAATGCATAAATGGGTTTTGCTAATATCTGTTGTTGTAATAAATTAATCACTGCTTGCTTTCAAGACCAGGCAGGCAATTAAGTTGGGGTTCATGTGATAGCTTTTCATTTTACTGGGCATAAATTCACATATCACAGGTTGATATAAGGGGGGGTTTAAACCCCCATTTTAGGTAAAATGGCCATTATTTTCTGCAAAGGACAGTCCATAGGTCCTGTAGCACCTGCTGCCTGTCTCTGGGACATACCAGCACATTATGTAGTTGGGTACCTCTGGTTCTGCAGTATGAATTAATTCGGCCAGGGCTAGCGCTGAGTCTAGGTGCCTGCAGCTGCCAAGGATATCTGTGATCCCAGCTGTTCTTCAAGGCACAGTGGTGTTTCTGTGACCTTATTCAATGAATGTAGGCCACTCATTTCTCAACAAAATTATAGTAGTCACCAGAAATGGAGGCAAGATGGGGCTATATTTTTGGTGTTGATATTTACAATTCACTGTATCTGTTTTTAACAGGTCAATTTTTTTTTCTTTCCAAATGTTTTTGAAATCCTGTCTGTTCTATTCATAGAGTAAAGGAAGGAAGAAAATCAGTAATTGGTCCCTGGTGAGCAGGAGCTTAATTTTAACTGAGATTTCGTTGTTTGCATGGTCAAGGTAAGAGCCATAAGAGCTGCTTGTGAGCCAGAGAAATAGATATTGTTGGGAAGACTGTGCTCCCAAGCTATGAGAAGCCTGGCCTGAAACTCAAGATGGATAGTTTTTCGTACAGCAACTTATTTCTCTTTCTTGGTAGAAATATTGACTTTTTTTTTTTAAAAAGAAAAGCATGAATAATGATGATTTCTTGTTGAGGAAAAAAATGAGTGATGATTTTGTGTCATACAATTTTTCTACATTTGTTCTGAACAGAGGAGAGAGGATAGCTTCAGACTTTGAGGCATATCTAGTTTGTGTAACTTTTGGATTTGTAGAGTGTAACCATATGTGAGAGAGAGGCCATTTGAAATATCTGGCGACTGTAAATGCATCACCTACTCTGCAAGATTTACTGATGGGGTATTTGGACCTCTTCCTAAAACTCTTGCTATGGAAATTTTTGAGGAATGGATGCTATACTATTTACTAGCTGTATGATTTGGCATGGGGTTCTCCGCTGGCAGCGCCATGGGACCGGTCCTACCTTGAAATGTTGTGATCCACGTTAGGCCTCAGTGTTTGAAAATTATTCGTCTTTACTGGCAGATGCTGGAGGAAGATCAGAGCTGCAATTAACCTATTTACAGTTAAAGCTTATGCATGACTTAAAAAAAACCCAAAACCCTAAACTTTAAAACGAAAAAGATTTAAAAGTTATAGAACAAATGACTGAATAAAGCAAATCTGGGTTTAATTAACTATAAAATTGGTTGCAAATGTTTTCAAAAACTTTTAACGTTATGGGTTGGGAAGTTGCTATTTTGGAAGCTCTCGGCAAGTGGCATGGCTCTCTGGGGAGTATGTGGGTGGTGGAAACACCGCGCTGCTGTGGGTGATGGAGCCGTGTCCCCCCAGGAATGATGATGCCTCTACCAGGAAGCAGCTGAGCCCGGGACTGTGCCTGGAGCTTGTCTGCACAGAGCAGTCCAGCCTGATGGACGTGAGTGTGTTTCAGCTCTTATTGCTTCTTCTGCTCCTGAGAAAATTCAAATAATTTGGTGTTCCCCACTTAGAGACACTTCCTTGCACAGTCACCTCAGGGCCCAAAACAGCGTTACTGACCTCGGTATGGACCATCCCTCCTGCACATCGTTGAACAAAGTGCATTTGACCATTAGCCTAGGGGGATTGTCTCATACAAATGAGTTAGCTGCCTTCCTAGGGGTGCCCAGTATGTGTGGAGACCAGAAGAGAACGGAGAAGGGCGAGGTGTTTGAGGAAAACCCGTGCTATTGAATGTTGCAACTGCAGAGGTTTGGGACAATCTTTTCCAAGGGGCTAATTTTAAGGCTTGATCTCCAGTTATTAGCTGTGACTGAAAGGCATGACACAGGAAAAGAAAGTGTTGGTATTTCCAGACCAGTCAGTATTTCAGATTATGTTAGTTTATTATAGAGAAGCATCCAAAACTCTCAGCCAATCCTCAGTGCTTAAATAGCAGAGATTGGCATATAATGCTTAGGAATATGGTATATATTTGCCAATTTAGGCTGCAAATCTAACTTCTGATCCTTTCTAACATATCAACGGACAGTATAAAAAATGGTTTTGTGGCAGAAGCCTATGCAAACTGAGGTGTTTCTTGGGGAGTAATAGGAGTTGAATATTTTAAAAATTTGTTTACCATCTGGGGAGCATTAGTAAGAAGTATTTAATTTCTCTCAAAAAGTCCAGCCCTTATACAGAAAAAAGCAAACCCTAAAAAAAAATACAAACTAGGCTTTGAAAAATGTTTTAATAATGAAGCTGATCAAAGAATTTAAAAAGTTATTCAGTGTATGTAAATGTAATAACTGTGATCTCAACTCACAAGACTAATAATTTTTTCAATTTCTTTAACTAATATTTATATTTAAATTATTATCTGATGGATTAAAACATTTGATACTTGTCTTGAGTGGCTCTGGGTCAGAGTTGTAGTAGCAATGATAAACTGTTCCAGTTCCGTGGTCAGATGAACATACAGGCATATCATGGGAGATTTTTACATGTGTAGGTTTAAAATCTTTCTCACATATGAATGTTTGCACTTTATTTGTTAAGCACTACTCGGTTGCGAACACAAATGTTGCATTTTGCTTGCTGTTTAAGTCACAAGCTTTATCTTAGCAGTTCTGATTAATGCTTTTCCTCATTCATTTTCACCGGGGATATATCAATGTCTCATTGAGTCTCTGTGATCTTGACCCCCCCACCAGTACCGAGAGCAGCCAAAGCTATTTTACCTGTCGTTAGCACATGCCAGGGAACTCACTTCTTGCAGCCATGATGATCTCCAAGCAGATATCGTTTTCGATTATGGAAATGACCATGTAACCTTTTGAAACTATTGGTTTATTCTGACCCCATAAGCCCAGTGTGCAAACACTGGGGGGAAGATGCTGCTCTGCAGGCACTGCTGCTGCTCACAGCTCTGCCGCCTGTCCTGAGGTACATGATGAAACCCCAGTAACACAGCATGTGAGTACCTCACAGTTGTCATCATTTTTCACAGCCTTCTGGTAAGGTAGTGTCCTGGTTTAAGCTGGGATAG
>VZTV01105837.1:18067-28759 GCA_013400875.1 Anhinga rufa | reverse complement strand
GGTGGGGTTGTATGAATAACCCGAGTGCTAGAGGTGAATGGCCGCCCAGTATCAGTAGATGTGTAATCAGGTTATGGCAGTAGGGATGATGTCGCTTAGCGTCGCGACGTGGCTGTCAGTTCTGGCACGGAACGTACAGGCTCAGACCGTTCGTCCCCTAAATACCTGAGCACCCCAGTTACAAGCACTTGCACCTGGCTGCGCTGCATTTGTAGCGTGCAGTTAGTTATTTGCTGTCAAAAAGCTGTGGCTGCGGTACCCAAAGTTGCCTTCTCCCACAGGTTTTATTTTTCCTGCCTGGCAGCTTTTGAAAGCCAGGTAATAAGAGTTACAGCTAGCACTGGCAAGACCGCACAACTAAAACTGTGGGGTAGGAGCGCGCTACACCTCGATTAACTGTGGATCGCTTGCCGTCTCAGGGCCTGGGCAGGGTACATCAGCTGCTGGGGCGACTTGCATATAGATTTCAATGGAGTTAGCAAGCCTGGAGAAGCATAGTTCTGACTTAAGTATAGTGGTGCACGTATTTTGCTGTAATTCAGATTATTCATATTATTGGCAATAAAATGCACAAAAAAAATATCTTTGGATTCCCCAAATTCATTGTGTTGTCTTAGTTAAATAATATGCTGGAGGAAGAGTGTCCTTTAGCGGGTTTTCTTTTGGAGGATGTTTCTCCCTTCCTATTCACGCATCCTTTCAAGTTCTCAGTAACACCATGCTCGCTCACTACAGATAATGTTTATCTTTTCCATAAAATCATATTACTTTTGCCAGTGTTACAATTCTCACTCTGTCACCTGCCTTGCCATCTTCCATTTACCTTCCATATCATCCTGCGTTTGCCCTCCTGGCCTTTCTTACTCCCTTGATGCCCCCCTTCTAGATTTATGATTCTTTCACGTTTCCTCTGATTCTTCAAAATTTCCTGTAGCTTGTTTCCATGTGCTTTCTCTTTTTGGGTGTACTTAACCTCATTTTCAGGTCCTCTGTGTTTTCCCTGTGCTCTCCTAACTTCCTCAGTGGAAAAAAATGGCAGCTATCTTCACTGAGGTTGGTGTTTTCTGCCTCGTTTAAGAAAAAAATATTATAATGGCAGTTTTATTTATTAAAGGCAGTTCAGATTTATGAGGGGGAAAAGACAAAATAGCCACAACGGTGCTTCTGGCATTAATTCCTTTTTAAGGTAAAGGGAGGAATTGCAATTTTGAAGTCAGAAGCTATGTTATATAAAAATGTAAAACCAAGCCACGGAGGGCATTGCGAGAAAGAACTGTCGGGCATACCGTCCCGCTTCCAGTAGCGGCCAACAGTCTACCAAGGGTTTTAGAGAAGGGCAAGTGTACAGCAATGAAAAATAAAAATACTTTCCTGGCTCCCGGTGATCTCTGACTGTAGGAGTTCCTGAGTTGAAATGGTGTCTTCGTATTTCGGACCACTGAATGTGTGTTTTCTTCTGCTGATGGGTATGATGGTCGCATTTGGAACCCGGGCATTTTTCTGGCAGGGGGTCCCACACCTCAGCTATGTGTTGGCTAAAAAAGTACCTCCCTGTATTTGTTTTGAACCTACCTCCTGCTTGTTTTCTGTGGTGCCTCTTAGCTCTTGCTTTGGAAGAGACAGAGAACAGCCATCCCGGTTTACCTTCTCCATGGCATTCATGACTTTAGAGCCTGCTATAGTATCCTCTGCTCAGTTGTCTCTTTCACAGACCAGTATTTTTAATCATTCCCCTTATGGCAACCATTCTGTACCACTAATCATCCTTGTTACCTTTCTCCGTGTCAGATCTGGGTTCATTTATGTTCTCAGCATTGGGGACCAGAACTACAGTCTGGATTCAAACCATATGGATTTATACACTGGCATAACAACGCTTTCCGTTTTGTCCTCAGATCTTTTCCTAATAATTCATAGCATTTGGCTGCATTTCTGATTGCTTTGTCCAACCAGGTTTGTTCCACTTTTTAAAATCTGCTTATTAATCTAATTTTCATTTCTGTTTTTGATGACTGTCCGCTTCTACCCAAATGGAATCTGTTGCTCTCTGGATCTGTGCCAGTTTCAATTAAGTGGTAATCTTAAGTTCTCGCAAGTAATCCGTGTTGTCAGTTTGGATGCCTTTCCCTTTTAATTAAGTAATCCATTTTCTACATTAGCAGCATTATTTGGGGTAAAGCTAATTTTGTCATTTACCTCCTTCCATTTTCTTTAGTCATCACGGCTTTGTTTTCATTTGGGCCAGATGTCTTGTGTTCTCTTCTATAATCTTGTCCTCATCCCTGGATAACCGAGTGCTTCCTTTGAACCCTTGGTGTAACGCAGATCTTTCTAATTTGGTCTTGGGAACCTGGCAGTACAAAGCGCATCTCGGAGAATGTCGCTACATTCCCCTATTAAAACAAACAGGAGTATATCAGGTCCGAGGAATAGGACTCTTCATATGAGAATTGCCCAACTCTTAAAAAATTTGCGTAGTGAGTCACTGACCAGGGGCGTGAGGATGGCTTCGGCGCAGCGTGGGCAGGGGCCAGGGACTCGTTGCCCAGCTGAATATCATCTCGGGATTGAAGGGGGAGGCCCCCGCTGAGCCTTCCTGCAGTTTTTTGTTTTGGTTTGGGTTGTTTTTTTTGTTTTTTTTTTCTATATTAAGATTTCTAAGACCTTTCTGCATTGCGTGAAAGCTATTACCAGTCTCCTGGTTTTATACAAGGCCTAAAATACAGCATTTCCCCCATCTGATCTTCATAAAATGGAGGATTATTTATAATAATAGCTCTTGTATCCTTCTTTTGACCTTTCCAGGTTTTAGTGAGCAACGAGAAAAGCTTCCTGTAAATATTGCTTTAATACACATTTCTTAATATGTAAAGCAGAAGTTCTAGTTTCCCGTGCATCTTTGTATAACAAACTAAAAAAAAAAATAAAAAAAATGCAAACCTCAAAGAGCTTTTGGTAAATGGCAGAAGCAGTCAAAGAACATAAGAAATCAAGGTACAAGATTACCCTTTGGTAGCTCGTTACTCTGAGCAGGATCTCTGTTTTCTTCCAAACTTCCAAGCTGGCTGGTTTGTGTGTTTTTTTATGACTCATCAAAAAGGCTTACGGATGACTGATACGGAGATTACTTGTGCATTGGTCTTTGTCACGCTGAACTTTTAAGCAAAAGGAAGTTTCTGCTAAATACTCGAGAAATTCTAATGACTTCTGGTGCCTTTTATTTGCAGGTAGTTCTTTGGTTTAAAAATGGAATTTGAAAAATGGAAGTCTTTTCTGAGAGAAGCAGCTGAATAGGCTGTCGGTGGGGAAGCGCTTTATTACATGATGAATATGTTAGGTGTGTGCAAAAAAAGGAGTAAGCCTCCTAATCTCTGGATTTTAACAGCACACCTGGATTTATAAAGTGGTTTTATTCTGAAACTTTCAGCTTTATGCTTTTGTATTAAGGAGACTTAAACTCTGGAAATTTTATATTTGGAACTATTTTAAACTTCAGCCTGGTGATGGGCAATACTATTTGAATTGTTTGGAATGCTAATACCTGAGCATCTGCTCCAGCAAGTATTGCATTCCTGTTAGTTTGCGTGAACAGGCGTGGGGTCTCAAGGCGCTGCATGTCAGGGCAGGAGTCACTTCCCACCTAATCCCCCACTTCCCACTCAGTTTGCTTTCTGTGACATGTCTTGGTCCACTCCCAGACAACTCTAGGCATCCACGGGCTTCCTATGAGAGGGGAATCTTGCTCCCAACACAAGCCTCTCCATACCTCCTTCCCATCGTACTGTCATACCTGTGTGCCACTGTACCTGCTTCCTCCGCCCTTCTCCCTGAGGGCTAGGAGCCTTGCAGGTAGCAGCAGGGCCACAGCTCTGCACAGGGAGGGCAGGGTTCATGATACAGGGCTGTGGCATCCGTGCTGAGTAATTTGGTATTTCCTAACCTTGGGGACATTGGCAGGTGACAATACAGTAGCCCTGATACAGAAGCCTTGCTTCCCTGCGTTGTCCTTCTGTTTCAGGTACTGTGCCTTCTTTCTCCTTGGCCTGAGAACAGTGCTCTCAAATGTCCTTTCCCATTTCCACCCCGCCCTCCCGATCTTTCTTGCATCTTGCTGTGCTCTTCACTTTCATCTTTACTGTTCCTTTCCTTCTTTGCCGTGCTCTGCAGAGGTGTCACCTCGCTTGCGTGGTCTGGTGAGGCAGGAGGAGCAGCAAGGGTGTGAATTGTCTTGGTGGCAGTAATTCAAGAATATTTGAGGCTGAAGATGGTGCAGGGGCTCCTAACTTCTGTCTCAGCTGCCAGGACTTTGCACAGAAGAGCTTTTGGGCTTGTGCAGCCTTTCTTTTTTTTTTCCACTCTAGCTGTTGGGCAGTAAGTGCTGGCGTGAGCCACGAGGATGACCAGAGCCACAAGGATGCTCAGGGGATGGAGCATCTCCCTGGTGAGGAAAGGCTGAGAGACCTGGGCTTGTTCAGCCTGGAGAAGAGAAGGCTGAGGGGGATCTCCTCAGCGCTTATCAGTATCTGAAGGGCGGGTGTCAGGAGGGTGGGACTGGGCTCTTCTCAGCGGTGCCCGACGACAGGACAAGGGGCAACGGGCACAAGCTGGAACACGGGAAGTTCCACTGAAATATGAGGCAAATCCCCTTTGCTGTGCGGGTGCCAGAGCAGCGGCCCAGGCTGCCCAGAGAGGCTGTGGAGTCTCCTTCCCTGGAGCCATTCCCACCCCGCCTGGACGCGGTCCTGTGCCCCTGCTCTGGGGGTGCTGCTCACGCAGGGGCTGGACGGGGGCAGCTCCGGAGGGCCCTGCCAGCCCCCGCCGTGCTGGGATGCTGTGATGAGAGATGCGAAGGAACTAGGGTTGCCTCACATGTGAGGAGAATGTGCGGGGTGCATAGCCGTCACCTAGAGGGATGAAACGATTTAAGGAAGCAGCATTCTGGTTTTCACCTGCCATATTTTGCTTATTTCTGCAGCAGTTTCAGAAGTAAAACTTAAGAGTTTCTGCTGACTTTTTTTTTTGTGTTTGTTTTTTTTTTTTTTCCTGGGCAGTCCCCGCTCACTAAAAATGTGAATCACCGGTGTGCATGATGTGGTTTGGTGGTTTGGATTATCATTTGGCTTAGGTAGTACGTGCTGTCCACTTTTTCTATGCAGCACTGGTTAGCGGGTACTCGTTCTTTCTCCTGGCAATTGGAACTGGAGCACGTTGTAAATCTAGTGATGGAAAATCACCTTATTTCGGTTGTAGAAGACCTCCTAACTTTGCCTCGTGAGCTGTTACAATGTCTTGAGGCTTCAGTGCTTGGTAAATGGAGCTACATCTGGCTGGCGACCGGTCACCAGCAGTGTTCCTCAGGGCTCAATTCTAGGGCCAGTTCTGGTCAATATATTTATCAATGATCTGGATGCAGGAGTTGAACACACCATTAGCAAGTTTGCTGGTGATACCAAACTGGGAGGTGCTGTTGACCCTCTTGAGGGACAAGACGCCTTGCAGAGGGATCTAGAGAGATTAGAGCACTGGGCAAGGATTAATGGGATGAAGTTTAACAAGTGCCAACGCCGGATTCTGCACCTGGGGCAGAGTAACGCTGGGCCCAAGTATAAACTGGGCGAGGAGGCTGGAGAGCAGCCCTGCAGAAAGGGACCTGGGGGTGCTGGCGACAGCAGGCTCAGCGTGAGCCAGCAGCGTGCCCGGCAGCCGAGGGGGCAAACCGCATCCCGGGGCGCACCGAACGCAGCAGAACCAGCCGCTCAAAAGAGGCGACGTTCCCGCTGCCTTCAGCCTTGGTGCGGCCCCACCTCGAGCGCTGTGCGCGCCCTGGGCCCCACCGCTTAAGAAGGATGTGCCGGTCCTTGAACGCCTGCAGAGGAGGGCACCAAAGCTGGTGCAGGGCTGGAGGGCACGTCCGTGAGGGGCGGCTGAGGACTTTGGGCTTGCCTAGTCTGGGGAAAAGGAGGCTGCGGGGCGACCTCGTTGCTCTCTACCGCTTTCCGAGGAGGGGAAGTGGAGAGGGAGGCGCTGAGCTCTTCTCCCTGGTCCCCAGTGATAGGGCGCGTGGGAATGGGTCAAAGCTGCGCATGGGGAGGCTCAGACCGGACACTAGGAAGCATTTCTTTGCTGGGACGGTGGTCAGACACGGGACCAGGCTTCCTAGAGAGGAGGTGGATGCCCCAAGCCTGTCAGCATTTAAGAGACATTTGGGCAATGCCTTTAATAACGTGCTTTAACTTCTGGTCAGCCCCAAAGTGGTCAAGCAGTTGGACTGGACGACCGTCATAGGTCCCTTCCAGCTGAAATAGATTAAAGTAGAATAGAATAGACTATTTCCTGAATTTTATGAAGCCTGTCATTGGTATAAATCAGTATACTGCTGAATAGCTTGGGGAGCTGCCTAAGCTGGTGGTGTGGGGTTTTTTTTGGTTGGTTGGTTGTTTTTTTTTTTTCCACCATGTGAATGATTTTTTTTCTGGAAGGCCGAGTCATTGGTTTGTGAGTCACTTGTGGTCTGTGACTTTGTTCCTCAGATTTTCATCAGTAATAATGTGTTAAGTCTGGTTTGATTACACTTATAGACACACTTTCACTTAATCTGAAAAACTGAAAACACCATTCCTGTTTTCTTTTGGTTTTGAAGGTGTATCTAGCTGATCTTGTAGGCGTTTTTGGCTTGATCTTTGATGCTTTCCTCTGTTGTTTCTATTGGTGACTTGGACTTATCGGCTGGCTGTATATATTCCCATGTCAGGGGATTAACTATTGGCTAGAGAATCAGGATTTTTTAGTTGTTGCTGTCAGACCATCTGTGTGAATGATCTTTTACCCATTTTCCTGCAAGCAGTCAATTGTAAGACTTATAAAACTTGTTTCAGCAGCTGATTTCTTACCGAGTTGTTGGGAGTGCTCGCATTTATCCTGTGGTCAGCTAATTAAGTCTGAAATGATAGCTATTCAAGTGTGTGGTTCTTTTTCCTGTTCACCATTTCAGCATCTGGTCTATTGAATATGTCTTCGTATGACAGAGCTCGCTGAAAAATGGGGTTTTTGCTTTGTCGGAGTTGCAAAGTCCTATCCTTCTGGAGGTTTTAAGTTGCTTTCATGTATGTACCTTTCTCCCCCAAGGCTTTAATTTTGAGAGAGAAATAGGACAACATGGGACTGTCATAGCCATCTCATTTTGTATATCCTTTCTTAAGCTTGCAACCACAAAATTGGTATCAGCATTGTGGTTTACCCTTTTTGGTTTACTTTGCTTTTGTTATAACTCTCCTAGCTAAAAGAGCAAAAAGAAACAGAACTCTGAAGCTGCACCTGTAAGATGCTAGGCATCTTACCACTTCCAAAAAAGCAAGCCGGGAAAACACTACAACGTAGGGAAATTAGTGTAGCAAAACTTGGTGTGAGATTGATGGATGGGGTGGGGTGGTATTTATTTGCAAAAGACCGGGTTGATTTTCATGCATTCACACGATCTGATGCATAGACTGCATTGCCACAAGCACCAACACGTGTGTGGCCAGGATCCCTTGTGTGCGATGCAGGCAACAAGGGACGCTGGCTGTCAAGTCTCTGTGGCCCCGGTGGGGTCCTGCATGTCCAAAGCGTACCCTTCAGGAGCCATCAGCTGGTATGGGACAGGCCTTTGCCGTAGAAACTTGCTGACTTCAGGCTTTATGAATCTTGGGCCAACCTGTTTCCTGGTTTTGTTCTTTATTGTTTCTTTTTTAACCTTTCTGTTATTGTATTTTTTCTTGTTTGAAATGCATGCCTAGGGTCTATTTTTCTGTTGGGCCAACAGGCAAAGGAATCGTGTCTGATATGATGCAATGTAGTTACCATCCTTCTGGTGCAGGGTCTTTCTCTGGTGAGTCATCTGCTCTGTGGTCTTACCAGAGCATAGACCTTTTGGCCATGACATAAACAGCACATTTCTCAACTTTGCTGCTGGGAAGAGTGTCCTGAAAACAATGTCCAGGGAATGGTGTCCTTCATTATTGGTACAGGCTGTTCTTTTAACCCTTTGCTCTGCTGTTCCTTCGTGTATGTGTCTGTGTGTACATACACTCACACTCTCTTACAGTCATACTGCTGCCATGCCCGCCTTAATATTCCTGTTTAAATCTCGACAACAGATATCGTCAAAATGAAAAATAGCAAGTAAATCTTAAAGGAATTAAAGAAAAGAAAAAAGTGCACATTTTTGTGTCAGACTTCAGACGGAATGTTAACAGCTGCAGTTTGAAAGGAAGAATGTACATTTGACGGGGAGGAGTTGAAAACCTAACTTTCCCACATTTCTATGGCTAGCTTGCTCAGGAGTTTTGGAAGCTTTTCTGTACTTTGCATGCAGTGAGATACTCCTCTGCCTTCTTATTCCAAACTTCCCATCTGGTTTATATATTCAATAGAACTGCAAGTATTGGATGCATTCCTCTCTCTGAAACTGTTTCTAGATGGGCAGCCTTACTGCCTGCCTTAATAAAAACATTCCTTTGCTCTTGAGTAACTTTCTTGCAAGCTGCAGCATTTTCAAGGCATTCTATCTATAAATTGCACATCACCAAAAGTATTTGCTTTATGTACCACCAGTTTGTCGTAGAGACTGTTGTATGGCATATTAATGACACAGACGACAGGCATGGGTTTGTTGGGATTTTTTTTTTTGGTAAAGAATCTCCTCACACACTTTTGTCAGTGGAGGGTCCTGATATCAGAATTGGTCAAGTCAATTGAACACACTGTTATAAAAAGATCAGCTGTGCAGCCTGCCTGATGTTTCCTCACCTTGTTGCTCTCCCTCTTTCCCCCCTCTCCTGCTGTATTTACAGGTTATCCTAACATTTGTCTGTGTGTTGACGAAGGAATCTGTAGAAATTGCTCCAGTGCCGTATACGCTGCAAGTCCGTTGGGTAGCTCTGAATGGAAGACACCCCTTCAACCCCTTGAGGAGAGAAAAGAGGCAGGTGCAGTGTCAACTAGGAAAATACCTACATCCCAAAGGGACCCACTGCTGCATGCGGTGCCATGCAGGTATGTAAAATAAGTACAGTAATAGTGACCTTCATCTTAGAGGCATTTCCCTGTCCTGTACTCTAAATCTGTCTCCGTCCTACAGCTACATGGGTGCTCCCTTTCCTCGGTACCTATCCCTACCCAGATAAACTCTTATTCTCTGTCTCTTTTGGGCTGTCAGTGTCCCTTACACTGGTGAGAGGAAGCATACTCAATCCTTATGCCATCAACTGCAGGGTTTCTCTGAGGAATCAGTGACTCCCATCCTCTCTAAGACAACGTGTTTGTCTTCCTGTCAGAGCTCTTAACTGATTTTCTTGCAGGTACCTACAAGGTAAAAGACTGTGATGGGCCTGACCAGGCACCCGTCTGTCTTCCGTGTGCTAATGGCACATTCACAGCGGTTGATAACACCATGTCTAAATGCTTCCAGTGTAGACGTTGCCGTACAGGTGAGTTATCTCCATGACCTGAGGAAAATGGGTGGTAGTGGCAGGTGGAGGGCTGGAGGGGATGGCAAAGTGAGTGAGGAAGCTTGGAAAAGTAAGCAATCGAATGGGCAGAAGGACAGTGTATGGGAAGGGACTGGAGACAGCAGGAAAAGGGTTACCAAATTACTACAGTCTGAGACACAGTTTGCAGGCCTTTTGACCTTTCTCTGGGAAGATTAGGGGGTAACAATATCTGTCATCATAATCGTGCTCTCAGCTGAAGGTGAGGGAAGAAGTTGGAATAATCACTTTTCCTTTCCTCAGATTTCCAGCAGATAGTAGAGGCCCCCTGCACCCCAAAGCAAGATACTGTATGCGGCTGTCGGAAGAATCAGTATCAGATTGGCCCGTCCGATCTCTTCGAGTGTAGGAACTGCAGCTCGTGTGTCAATGGGGTTATTGCCAACTGTGAGTACAGCATGGATATGGCTCCAGTACTGACATACTGTACTAGGGTAGTCATTAGCAGCCCTCTGTTAGCTTTCCGACACACTGCAGCACCTTGCCCTGAAGTGATTGTAGTTTTGGAACAACTTTTGTTTTCTTCCTGCCCCCTTTCCCCAGAAAGACTGTCATTTTTTTTTTGCCTGCTTTGGCATCAATCCCTTTTTCCTATCACAATTTCTACCTTCCTTTTGCCCTTGAATAGTTTCTTGGTTTTGGCTGTTGTGAGGAGATATTTTCTCCTTAATTTTGGTACCTCTGTCTGAAGCAAGGTCTTTAGGCTCTAGAGCAGATTTCCCCCTCACCTTCCTTTTTTCATATAATTATAGAATCATAGAATGTCCTGAGCTGGAAGGGACCCACAAGGATCATCGAGTCCAACTCCTGTCGCTGCACAGGACAACCCCAAATTTACACCAAATTCCTGAGTGTGTTGTCCAAGTGCTTCTTCAACAGCATCAGGCTGGGTGCCGTGACTGCCTCCCTGGGGAGCCTGTTCCAGGGCTCCACCACCCTCTGGGGGAAGAGCCTTCTCCTAACACCCAACCTAACCCTTCCCCGGCACATCTCCCTGCCATCCCCTCGGGCCCTAGCGTTGGTCACCAGAGAGAAGAGACCAGCGCCTGCCCCTCCTCCTCCTCCCCTGGTGAGGAAGCTGCAGCCCGCCATGAGCTCTGCCCTCAGCCTCCTCTTCTCCAGGCTGAACAAACCAAGGGGCTTCAGCCGCTCCTCATACAGCTTC
>VZTV01105832.1:32703-45372 GCA_013400875.1 Anhinga rufa | reverse complement strand
ACACAAAACATAAAAACCTAACCACAAATTCAAATGTAATCAGTTGAGATTAGCATTTAAGCATCTTCCTTCCCTTTTTCCACTTGTGACTGAGAACATTTTACCCTTCGTACTGTAAGGAAGAGAAGGATTTCTTTTGATACACGTGTTCCAAATTACTGTTCAAAAGTATAGCACTGGAACTGCAGTGGCAAGAGTGAATTCTCAACAGCACGAAATGAAGGAGGCCAAGCAAGTTTAGAACATAGACTCAGCTGCTCACATGACTGCATTTTTGACAACAGACTTTAAGGGCTATACACTTCTACCTAGAATACATTAACAAACGACAGCTATTAACTTCATAGAACTGATTTTATACAAAATGAAATCAACATACCTTAGCTTTAGAGGATGCTCCTCCTGCTTTGGCTTTTTTGGGATCAGGCTTGGATTCCATGGTATTGGACCCTGAATCTTCACCAACTGCTGAAGAAACAGTAGACCATTTCAGACTACCAGCAAGCCCATTTTAGGTCAGCAGTTTTCCATTTTTAGGACAGAAGAAAAAGTGTGGCTACAATATGCTTATCACACACAGAGGTCTGAGGATTTTAGACCCATAAAAGAAGTTCCTTAAATTCCATGTTGGCATACAAAGTTTTCATAATTAAGACCATAATATGTTAGCAAATTTGTCATTATCAAAACAATTTAAAAACACGCGCACACACACATACTCTGCAGGCTAACGTCTAGAGCTGTAGTTGCACCCGGTTTGAGCAGCCAAGCTAGCACCAGCAGAGAGGTAAGGCAGGACTGCTTCTTCAGATCACCTGTCCCCTAATCCCATTACCCTCTCTCTTACATCAGCACAAGCATTCTGGTAGCCCCACAGTGAACTATACTGAGGAAGCAGTCCAGATAAAAATTAATGCGAAAACATTAAAAAAAATCAGATTATAGTATTACAAAAGCCCCACCCTCCTCAAGTCCATGAATTTTAGCTTCAATGCCAAGTAGATATTTTCAAAAAGCAGCTAACAGATGGTTGTGTGGAAAAGAAAAACCCTCCTACATTGGATGTTGACTCAACTGCAAGTAAGTCTAGAACTGCAGACAGAACTCACTAGATTACAAAGCTATTTGTAACCCTAACTATGCTGAATTCCTCTCCTGCTAAGTACACTTCTTCCTCTGGCACATCAAAAAGCTTTAAAACCCACCCTTTCTCAGTCATTTCTCAGAATGTAGGAGAGGTTACCTGGAGCAGGCTGGAATTTGGCTGGAGCTGCTCCCCCTACCACTCTGGAAGATGCTTTAGCAGGAGGAGCTGGTTTGGCTGGCATGTTGGCTTTGGCTTTCTCAAGCATAGCCAGTACTTGGTCTTTGGAAGTTGGCTAGAGAACAGAAGGGAGGAAAAGAAGTGATAAGTTTGGAAGAAGAATTGGTGATACTGATTACCAACACATGCCACAGACAATGAAAACAACACTAGTTTCAAGCAAGCTATTCCGTTTAGCGTCTTCCTCCAGGACGCTATCTGAAAACACTGATGTTTTAAGATACTTCTGTTCTGAGATAAAACATCTTTCCATTACGTTTCTTCTGACCTATGGGAAACATTAATGGAGTGCCCTAACAATGATTCAGCACTCAAGGGTCCATAAGATACACCAAATTGCTAGAAGCCATCCTAAAGCACGTGTTCAAAGCACACAGTTGGACAGTAACTGGTATGGAAGCTCTCTGCAGGCAGAAGAAAAGCAGAGTGAATAAATGTCAAGCTCCTGAAGTGATAAACCTGGGGCGGCAGTAGTCTTTCTGAAGCAGAGAAAGCTCTAACTCACAGCCTCCTGATACTATTTTCAGCCCCCCTGAAAATATTCAATGCAGACAAGCTTACATGACTCAAGACAGCATATCATGAGACTGTGAACGTGACTTAATATCCACTCATTCAAGGTCACATTATCTAATCTTAGTGACAGAAATACCTTCAGCTTGCTGGTGGCTTTTGCCATCTTCTCAAAGCCAAGATGCATCATAAAGAATGGCAGGGCATCCTGCGCCTTTTTACGCACATCCCCATTTCGATCTTCAAGGCAGGAGTACAGATGAGGCACACACAAGAGTAGGTCAGAAGGAACAGAACGGAGGGTAGGCAACTTCTCAGCCAACCAACCAAGAAGCTGAAAGGAAGTTTTAAAATAAAAGTTTTTGAAGAAGCACTCACAGTGCTCTGTCAGGCCACAAGAGCCTGAATAATAGTCCTTCCTACTCTAAATAAGTAGGAAGAAAATCCCACCCCAACCTTTGTTCAGATAAATATTCTTAACCAACAATTTTCATGTCAGCAATTTCAAGAATTTTAAAAATTAAGTACAGTATGTTAATACACAGCTATTCTAAAACTTGGAGCCTGGTCTCTTAAGACTGCACAGGCTGTTTCTTCCTTTTCAAAGTAACATCAGAATTTCAGCTGCACTTTATCAACCTCAAACACATTAATGCCTCCACTTCAGCTCTAGCCTTCATTACCATGTGGTTAATGTGAGGGACAACACACTAGCTCTTAAAATGCTGATCAAAACAGATAAGTCATTTCTGAGGCACTGAAATCTGAATGACAGCTATCATCCAGGAAGAAAGCTCATTATGAGCCTTTTGAGGTTTAGCAATTTTGTGTCAGTAAGAAGATACAGCTACTTGTTTACTCATGTAATGGTAGCATTATGTTATTTCAGTCTGCATAGATAAACATAGTCCACAGCAAGTAGGGTTATTATGCACAAGGAGAAGTTTACTTAACAGAAGCCTACCTCTTGTCTTAGGAAAGGATTTTCTCTCTTGAGCTCCTCAGACAGGTCTTCTCCTTCCAACCACTCTTTCATACCAGTTTGTTCAGCCCAGGCGTTCACAGTTGCTAGTGCAGCAGCACGAACGTTATTCTGTGGCAAGAAGAAGATTTAAGAAGAATAATCCTAAAGAGGGGTCAGAAGATTACAACAGAAAAGGCAGTAGATTCATCCTTCTATAAAAGGAAAAAGCTTCTACATCACAGGCTTTGAAATCTCTATCTTTATTTGCTGCTTGAGAAGTCTACGGTTCAGAAAATTCAGTTTTAGTGATGGTATTAGCTGCAGAAATCACTGAATTGGACACTATACTTATCTACCATAATTTTTTAAAAAATGAGTTTAATAAAGAGGGAAAAAGGGTATCTTTAAAAGCACTTTGTACCTGCTGCCATTCATTGATAAGAATTTTGGGAGTCTCCTAACTCTCAAACAAGATAAAGAATAAGGTTAGTGATTTATGTAATATTTAAACCAGACAGCGCATTCATAAATCAAGGCAAGTGTGTTATGGAGCCTGTTATTAGGGCACTCATTTAGGAAACACATGAGCAAAAGTCAAGTCAGGAACAGGGGAGCCCTCTAACTCTTCCCAATTTCCATCTTTAGTGTCTGTTTTTTCCCCCAAGCAAAAATTTAGAACAGCACCCTTTACTGAAGCAGCTATGTGAAGTTACCATAAGTTCAGATGGAGTACTTAACAGCCACAGTTCTTCAAAACTTTATCAGTATAGACATGACTCCATACCTATGGCTGTCTCCTGTAGGCTGAATTTCTGAGGCAAGCTGATAATATAACTCATTTAGCTTTAGTATGAATCAATTTTGAATGCAAAGGTAACATCCAGGCATGTATCTAAACAAGAGCTGAGAATCCTTGCAAATAACTTGTCCCATCTTTAATCTCATTGAGGAAAAGAAACAAATCATATGCTGCAGGTAAATAGATGCTCATCACCCTCTCTGATGAGGCCTTGGTTCCCATTACCCAAACAATTTAAGAAACCGTACGAGGAGCGGCTGAAGCCCCTTGGTTTGTTCAGCCTGGAGCAGAGGAGGCTGAGGGCAGAGCTCATGGCGGGCTGCAGCTTCCTCACTGCAGGAGGAGGAAGGGCAGGCGCTGATCTCTTCTCTCTGGTGACCAGCGACAGGACCCAGGGAATGGCAGGGAGATGTGCCAGGGGAGGGTTAGGTTGGATATTAGGAGAAGGCTCTTCCCCCAGAGGGTGGTGGAGCCCTGGAACAGGCTCCCCAGAGAGGCAGTCACGGCACCCAGCCTGGCGATGTTCAAGAAGCACTTGGACAAGACCCATGGTGTGAATTTGGGGCTGTCCTGTGCAGGGACAGGAGTTGGACTTTATGATCCTTGTGGGTCCCTCCCAGCTCAGGATTAGAATAGAGAGAGAGTATATTAATTTGTCTTCAGTCATGCTTCAAGCTGTTGATTTTCCTCAACTATTCAGTGGGTTCACTATCAATATTTCAAAGTAGGGCCCAAAGAGGATCCTCCTATCTTCAAAAACTCCAGCAACTGGATAAACTGTGTAAATCTTGCAGTACCTCCAAAAAAGTCACTGCTGTTAACAATGTTTGAATGAGTATAATACAACCCTCTGTCAGCATTATAGTGCTCACAAGTAACACTGGTATTATGCATTTTAGTAACAGTACAAGTTAATCACAGTTGGTCTTATCCTTAAACCATGTACTCGGAACTGAAGGGACCTTGCCATTTCCTCAAGACAACTAGTGAATAAAAGAAGAATCCAACTTGATCATGTAA
Source organism: Anhinga rufa (assembly GCA_013400875.1). Classification (NCBI taxonomy): domain Eukaryota; kingdom Metazoa; phylum Chordata; class Aves; order Suliformes; family Anhingidae; genus Anhinga; species Anhinga rufa. The sequence goes on along the minus strand of VZTV01105832.1, from coordinate 40,752 downwards.
AAATCTCATCTCTTTAAGACTCTCAGAAAAAATTCAACTAAGTTTTCATATAGCCCTAGGACCAGTCCTAGTCCTTCCAGAGTTTGGGACAGGTAGGTCCAGTTTCTGCTTTTTCCTACTCACACTGAAAGTAGGGACATCTGAAGTATGCCACCTGTGATAACTGCCTGTGACTTCTGGCATAAGACATTGGCATCTTCCCAAGCCTCCTTCCCCCATTACTTCAAATAGCTCTTTCCCATGGTCCTAGCTTTGATTTTGCCATAGCATCTTGACAAGCTCAACACTGACATACAAACTTCAGTGTCAGTTGTGAGTGTCCTGTTTCTACCTACAGTTTGAAGGCCTCCTAACACAGTGACACAAAGACAACAATGTACACTGGAATCCACATTAATACGCTAACAGAACCAAAGTTCTACAAGCAACTTTACCAAGTAAGCCTGATTAGTGTCTAATGTAGTGTATTTTCAGCATTAGAAGTATGGATACAGTCACCACATTTCATTTAAAAGCTGAATTATGACACTGACGAGGTTTATTTGCAAGCAGAATACATCTCAGGCAGAATGTATGTTCAGGCACACATCCATACTTGGATAATAAGTTGTCATTTAGGCAAGAACCCTTCAAAAAAATTTGTACACTTCCAAAGAAGTTTTAATTACCATCCACCTCTCAAAAGCAAGTCCAAACAGCAATATTCTCAGGTACAGCTCAGATAGTGAGCAGCAAAAAGCAAAGAGATCTCGATGAGTGTCCTACCTTACTATCTCCTAGGACTGTAATGACAGGAATGCCCAAATTTTTCACATGCTGTTTGATATTGGGGCCCATTGCTGTTGCTAGCTGCTGAAGAATGCTCAGTGTTTGCTGCACCTGCACGTAAACAAAAAGGCTTTGAATAACATCCTGTTACAGCCACATGCGGGAAAGTAACACTGCTGTACACCTAGGCTTTTAGAGTGCCTGCTCAATGATATCTATTCCAGACTTCAAATTCATCACATGGATAGAATACAGAAATTATTTTTAACTGAGTAAATTAAAGTTCAACTAAAAATATTTTCAAACAAGAGACACTTCATTTTTGTCACAAGCAGAGCAATTATTTACACTTCAGGTTTGGGGGTTTTCTTGGTTGGTTGGTTTGTTTTTTTTTTTAAGATTTGCTTACATTACATTCAGAGAAGAGGTAGATTTTCCCTTTTTTGAAGGCTTTTTAAAAAATACAAAGCAAAGACAAAGGCAAATATTTATAAAATAGGCAAATATATGATCTAGAAATACAGTTTACTGTTTTCCAACTGTTGATTTCATGATACTGTAACAGACTGAGTAATAAACAAGGTTCAGAAAGCTGGAAACAGCTGAGACAGGATTTTGAATAACATACCAAGATTTTATTGGAGTCATTGAGACGACTCTTCAGAGCAGCTGGAAGTTCTCCTATGTTTGGCTGTATGAACTTAGCATCGTTTATTATACTTGTCACTTCATCTAGACCTTCCTTTCTGATCTTCCAGTTTTTGTCCCCAATCTTAGACACCAGTTCAGCTGTAATTTTATCACTAAGAGAAAAAAGGTAAAAAGCCCATTTTCTTAGTTATCTGTCTTTTAGTATTTGAGTGCTTTAACAGCACAGATTTCTGCTTAGAAAGTATTTATAAACACAAAGTTTTGAATTGCAGGGGAAGTATATCTTCAGGTTGTAGAATCCAAACCTACCCAATATCTGTTCTTGGCAAGAGATCCACAACATCATTCCCAACATCCTCCTGTTCCTCTTCCTCACCATCATCTCCACTGCCCCCACTGTGCCTGGAAATGCCACGAGTTGGGGCTGGAGCCGTCTGCCCTTGCATCTGCAAGCAACATAAAAATCAGAAACAGCTGTTTTACAGTTTTTCGTTTGCCATTAAAAATAAAAACACTTGGGTGATATGAATAGACTGTCTCAGGGCGACAGACTTCTAAAACATTAAGCTATTCAAACAAAACCCAAAACTTTTGAAGCTCATAATGAAAAAAGTGACTATTGACATAGCTAGACATAATGAGTTTGCAGCTGCTTTGGTGAGCTGTCTTAAAAAATCTGGTTCACTTACAAAAACACAGGTTAGATCACAACATCACTACAGATTGCAGCCACTGAAGTTTCCAGGTAGTTTTAATGACACTTGGTAGTAAGAGAGCCACACTTCATACCTTTTCAAATTCTGCATCTATCTGGGAGAGGAGGGCTGGCTTCTCATCCTCAAAAAACATTCGCAAAGGAGGTCCCACATAAAGATACATAACTCCCAGCAAGGTAATGGCAGAAGTCCTTACAGCCTGCCAGAAAGAGGATAAGAGCACTCAGTCTTGAATTTAAGGATTGATAATAATTCAGGATTAAAATTTTAAATTTACTCACTGGGTTAGTGGCAGCAAGAGCTGTCTTCACATTACTGATGAAAGCTTTGACATTCAGTCTGTGGGGAAAAAGATATCCCCCATAAGTAAAACGCAACACGGGAAGTACCAACAAGAAAAAAAGTGCTGAGAACAGATTCATGCAACTAACTTACAAGCAGAAGATATTTGCACGTATGAAATAGTATCACAGGTATGGTGTAGATGGTAGCTATTAAAAAAACTACTAAAAAAAGATCAGTTTGGGGAATAGCCTACTGTGAAAATCAATATAGTAAATGTAAGATAATTTACGTCAAAGACTGCTATTATTACAGCTGGAAGGTTTCTTAAACTACGTCACCCATAAGATTGCTAGGACTGAAACCCTGGTGGATGAGTCTAGAATAATTTCAAGCACCTGAAACATGCCCAATAATAAACATAAGGTTTTTATTTTTGTTGGTCAGGATCTTCCAGAAAAAGGCGTGAATTTCAAAAAGAAATTTCCAAGAGAAAGAAAGGAAAGTTTAGATTACTGACTCTTCTATACCACCACTGAATTCAACAGAAAACAGGCAATCATGGAAGCTCCCTTTGTGCAGCCTCAAACACTGCTGCTCTAGTATCATACCTACACATAGATTACCCTGCTGGAAAGACATACTCTGGGGGGAATTTACTGAAGAAGAGTTTATTTTCCAGACTTCAATGTTACTATTGATTCAATAGCTGTGAAACAACTTGGACAGGCATAGTAACTGCCTAAGTAGTCAAAAAATTAATATTTGAAGTCTTCACTGCTTAGAAATGTTGTTCTCGGGAGTAAACTGTATTACATATGCTTGACCACATTCAGTTAAGAGCCTGGTGATTAAAAATGAAGGAATGCTATCCCTGGTTCTGATCAAGAATCCATTTCTTACCCTCACAGCGCTAGATGCAGTAATGGCTATTTTGTCGTCTAAAACTTCATCCTGTTTTCAGCCTCAAAATCTATCCCAAGGAGAGCAATAAGCATGCTAGTATGTACTTTTCTGTAGGCTGTCAGATTTTGGTTTTTTCAACTATAAAATATAGTGATCCATCTGGGTGCGGGCGCATCCAAGTAGAGCAGGAGCAACAGGCATGCAACACCAGAGCTCCTTGCCCAGCCCACTCCTATAGTATATAAAGTTTAAGAAAAATGCTCTTCCGAGAAAGCCAAGTGATGAACAAAGCATCTAGCAGTGTAATAGTATCGCATCCTATTAGTAATGTCAGATACTTTCTTTCACGCACTTAGAGCTATAAGAGCACCCGACAGAGCTAGCATCAGAGTTTAAGGAACAAGAGTTCAGATGCACTTGCAGCCACCCTCTTCAGACCAATTTGACAGAGATGAACAGATTTAGTCCTAGATTCGAAACATTTTCATTCAAGTTTCTCTTAGCAATTTATTTAAAAGACATACCCAGAAAAGCCAAACTCTTTAATTGCATTTGAAAGCCAGTTCAAAGTTTCTGACTGATTTTTAGGATTCTTTTGAGAGAAAGCCATAGCCACAACCTGGAACAGAAGAGAGTTAAGTGTAAATTTTCACTGGCAAACCAGGTGACAAAGCACTGTAACAAAGGAGTGAAGACACCTGCAAAAAACCACAGGGCACTGCCAGAGAACAGAAGCAGCTGAGGTGACATACAAGGAAAAATTTGTTGTGTCACTGCAGCAGAATACAATTGCAACTCAAGTGAACCAGAAGTTCCTGAAGTACTTAAAGGCAGCCAGAGATACCTTTATTATGGACATGTATGTGCTTCAGCATTATTTCAGGAAAATACTGATTTACTACTGTATTTCCTCTTTTGGAGGAACCTGTATTTAACTTATGCCTTAGGAGGTATCTTGAGAGCAAACAAATCACTTTCAGGCAACAGGGAAAAATCAAAGATTTAGGATTTACTCCTCAGACTGAAAGAACACCTCTCATAATATTTCTGATTTTATTTACTGGAAGAATACCTTTGCTGCTCGCTCACCTGCTCAGCAGTCCACGGCAACTGGCACGCCTCTGCTATCGCCGTCATGGCTTCTTTTGCATTACTCCCACATTTCACATCACCAACCTTATCTACCAGACCATCCAGCACAACCTGTGCTGAAGTTTTGGAGAAGTTTCCTTTCTGTGCAATCAAGGCAACTATGTGCAGTTTCATCTGCATCACCTGGAACATCCATAACAGCAAGGAAGTTACTAGTGTATTTTAGACCACATTTTTAATTCTATATACTTATAGATATATAAAAAATAAATGTGCATTTGTGGGTGAAGACAAATGGATACATAAAATATATATTTGTGTGTACACACACACACAAATGTGTATATACATTTGAATATACAAAAGTGTGTTCAAACACATTTGTGTACGTAAATATGTATTTTATATACACACTTGGATATGTATGGTTTTGTGTGATTATACACACAAATACGTATTTTTATATCTAGATTTATATATACATACACAATAAATACTGGGCAGCTGTTATCTACTTTAGAACTTTCACACACACATATCTGGACACTTGTCTATAAATACATATAGACCTAGATAGCTTCAAATGTTGTCTCCAAGTCTCAACTATCAGAAGAAATTACATCTAATTTCAGAATTTATATTCTCATTAACTACAAATACAACTGTAGTCATGGTGCTAGGGCTGTCATCAATGACATATGCACCTACAGCCTTTTAGTTGGAAACACAGCTTACATTAAGTAACAAAAATGGACTGTTAGTTACTGAAGGATCATTTATTACCTGAAAATTTGTTTCCTTCCAGCCGGGTTTCTTGGCCAGCATTCTTACTAGAGCTTGGCAAGGCATTTCACTTCTCTCCATAAGCTCAACAGCCTTAAGGATAAACATCAAGTTAGCCAGTGGGTCACAAGTGATACAAAACCCAAAACAGAAGTTAACTCAACTGTCCTGTAAATACTATCTTAATACTGAACTAAGTTGCAGAAATTCTCAGCATAATAATTTACCTGAAGAGCCTTACTACAAGCCTTTTACAAAGGAGCCCGTTTTACAGGTACTGAGCCAACATTTAAACTACAGCATTCACGTTGCTATGCTTTGTATGTTCTTTAACAAGTGTCCTTACAGCCACCATCGGCCATTCCAAGCCCTGGGAATTTAACACTAGCACCAAACCCAAGCTGCCTTTTTTTGTTGTTTTTCTGTTTTTTAAGGTGAAGTATACTGTGCACCTTTCACATTGGAACGCTGACTACACAGAACAGATTAAGCCTAAATGTAATTTAGATTACTGTTTTTACTTATCATTAGGCTTATCCATTCCACTGAAAAAGGTAACATCTTTACATTTGAATAAAGATGGCTTCTGCAGCAGCATTTCAGTGCAGCCGGTCACTGTTTCATAACTTCAGTTAGTCACCTTTTCCACTAAAACATTAACATTCAGTCACAACTGTAATGGTGTAATGGTATGAATTATTTGTACATCTGCAGTTGATGCCCTTTTGAATGTGAACTCTCAAAGGTCTTATAACGGATACAAACGGAAGAAAGCCAGGCTTCACATTTGAGTGACCTTTTGAGTCACCTTTGACCTCCAAGTGATGTGGTTTTTTTTGTTTGTGACTGCATGAAGCACTCGCCACCAGCTGTGAAGACTGCTGGTATTGTTTAAACCTTCAAACATCAACTATTTGCCAAATGAAATTTTAGTATTAAAACCAATTGCTGCCTAACATGGAATCAGCAGCGACTTACTTGCAACAGGTTTTGCCCAGTCTTTGCAAAACTTTTAGTTTATACCTAGTTATCCTTGAGACTAAGCTTTAGAATTAGCGTTTAAGATATCTACGCATCCTCAATCCATGTACAAATATTTTTGCAAGAGCATAACTACCTCCATTAAACTAAAAGGCTTACTCCACTATTGGTATGGAATAAGAGCCAATTTAAACCACAAAAACCACTTTTTGCAAGTATTGTTTAATCCATCTGAAGTGCTGACAAATCACTACTACTGGTATGTCTTTTAAAAGAGTTACCAGGCCTAAAAAGCTGAAGTAATTATTGATTTCTTGCTCTTCCCCTACCTGCTTGTCTTCTTACCAACTGCTACAAAACTTACCTTCTGAAACTCCTCCATGCAGGCAAGCCTCTCTTTCCAGTTACCACTGTCCAACTGCTGGATACAAGAAGCTGGAAGAACAGCAGCAGCTTTCTCTTCACATACTTCTATCTGCAGACAGATCAGAGCAAGGTTAATACTCCACTGTATCCCTTCGGAGATGGGCAGCAGCCTTAAGGACAGGTAATATACTGGAATGACCCTTGCACTGTGCTGCGTTTACAAAATATGAAAAGTCTTCTGTTGTAGGTTGAAAGATTGTGGGTGGATTAATAGTTTAGGAGCCTTATGAATTTAGGAAGCAGCTAAATTGTACTGCAACAGAAGAGGTATCCCTGAAAAGTACGACAAGTTGTGCAGATCAACAAAAATAGTCCTGTGCATCCATAGAATCAAGCAGAGGTAACCTAAAATTTGCATGACAAAATTTTGAGTGAAGTCTGAACAAACATTCACAGCAATGAATCAGTGGTGGATGAGGGTGGATGGGAGAAGACATCATCTGCATCCATTTTAGCAAAATGAAGAATTAAAGTTATTTAGTAAGTAAAAAGTGATAAAAACTTCCCTTGTTTCACTGGTGTCTGTATCACCTCCAGGAAACGTATACTCATTTTCTACTGTATAACTAACAATATAAACTAGATACATAATGGAAAGTATTCATTTTAAGTGACACTAAAGATAACTGACAGTCCAAAAAAACTTGCAGATCCATCTGGCAAACCTGTAATAGCTTTTTGTTACTGTGTGACCTACAGATAGCTTAGTATACCCTCATTCCCTACCAAGAAGAATATAGGTAGATGGTCAATTAACATGCAGAATTTAATCATCTTCTTGAAGTGTAACTTAATATGAACAGCAGGGAATAAACTTGCATTAGTTCATTTAATAATTACTGTATTCTACTTTAGATTGTAGTGTAAACTCCAGAATACTGTATTCTAAGGCTTTTAATACCAGACAAATTCAGCAAATCACACATCCTAAATTACGTATAAAGTACTCAATATTATTACTCCTTCCCCCCCCCCAATCTGTTTTAGTTCAGGGACAACATTATATACCCTATTATATTAGCATGGATTATTGTTATATGACCTGATACCGACAGGCCTGAAGAGCAGGTGTATTTACCAGAATATACTGAACACCCATATCACCAGTTACGTATTCCATTTATTTAAATGTATTACTTTCCTAACAAAAAAACCTCACCTTCAGTTAAAAATCCTGTAGTAGCTGAACAACTGATTAACCAAAGCTACTACCAAAGCGGTGTTCCCCTGGGCTCAGTATTGGGGCCAGCTCTGTTTAATATCTTTACCAATGATCTGGATGAGGGGATGGAGTGCACCCTCAGTAAGCTCGCAGATGACACCAAGTTGGGCAGGAGCGACCATCTGCTCGAGGGCAGGCAGGCTCTGCAGAGGGACCTGGACAGGCTGGATCGATGGGCTGAGGCCAGTTGTGTGGGGTTTAACAAGGCCAAGTGCCGGGTCC
>VZTV01105832.1:12163-32451 GCA_013400875.1 Anhinga rufa | reverse complement strand
TTGGAGATTAGGGAAAATGCCTTCCCTGACAGAGTGGTCAGGCCCTGGCACAGGCTGCCCAGAGAGGTGGGAGAGTCACCAGCCCTGGGGGTGTTCAAAAAACAAACCAAAAAACCAAACATGTAGACATAGCACTTGGGGACACGGTTTAGGAGGCCTGGGGGTGTTGGGTTGGCGGTTGGACTTGATGATCCTAGAGGTCTTTTCCAACCTTAATGATTCTATGATCCTATACTTATACAGGGGGCTTTGTGTTTCACAGAACAGCAGAATACTCACCGAGAGCTCAGATTCAAAAATTTCTTTGGTCTCAGGACCCTTCTTGCCTTTAGCCCCAGCACCTCCCATACCTGCAGCTGCAGCTGGTTTGCCTTTCTTGGGTGGGCCCCCAGACTAGAAAAGAAATGGACAAGTTATCTGATGAACTAGAGACCTGTTTGACCTTGGCTATCAAAAGAAATACTCTTTTTCCACACTTTTACATTCTAATGTCAAAAAAAATACTTCTCTCCAAGTACCATAGCAGCTACAGACAAAGAAATAGTTTTTTGCTACAGCTTAATTTAATTCATTTGTTGCTTTCAGACTACCAGGCTTTATAAAACATGTGCAGTACACAGGGACACACAAGACAATGAAAGATTAAAAGAATGTATGTATTTGCAAAGGTTCAGGAAATAATGAATTAATCTGTATATTCTCCTAAGGTACTGAGTAGATATAAAACTTGTGGCTGGTGTCTCTTTTCCAGGCTACCAGAGTATCAATAGATTTTAAAATATATGACCCATTCTACTACCACTTCCAGGTTTCCCAACTGGAGAAGTGAGGAGGGTATTACAAAGACTATAGTGCTACTTCAGTAAGTTTTTAAAATCCAAATAATAATTTTGAAGTAGTAAAGGCTAATGGTTCAAATTATTTATGGTAACCAATTAAAAACAACACTGAAGATAATACTCAACACTAAAGTGGTAACCTTGCTAGTTATAAAAGACATTGACTTCAGCCAAATATTACTATATCACCACAGAGCACAGTGTTACAACATGTGAGGGTCCTCTGAATGCCTCCAGTGGTCTATTACTATTTCAATATCAAAATCTGGTCTTAAGATGTAAGTGACTAGACAGTTTGTATCATTAAAAACAGAGATTTCATCAAATACAGTCTTGCAGAGTCCCAGATTCTTTTTGTTGTTGGGCTCACCTCGTCCTACAGAAGGACAGCGATTACTCAGTGGAAAGAACAGGCCATCTGTGTCTTCAATAAATAACTGTGATGTAATCACAGACAATCTCTTGGCAATCTCTTACCTTCACAGCAGGTGCTTTTTTCAGTGGTCCTGGTTTGGTTGCCGCATCTTTTGTTTCTTTATCTCCACCAGTCCCTGAAAGAGCAGGGGCCTTTCCAGTAATAGGCTTGCCTTCTTTTTTCTCAGCAGCTCCTCCTGTCTTTTTACCATAAGCCAGCTCTACCTTCTCAGCACACTCTTTAATCTGGCAAGCAGTTAAAAAAAAAAGGCAGGGGGGAGGGGGAGAGGAGGAAAAAAATGGGGAAAAAAGAAAAAAGCTATTTAGCTGCCATAACTGGGTGTACATAGTCCCTTCAACAGCAGTGTCTCAAACTTACCTACTCCCAAAAAAACGTGAAGAGTTTGTTGTTTACTTCACAAAATTTTGCTATCCTGTGTTCCTTACAGTAGTAATGTTAACCAGTCAATGGCATCAGCCATCGCTGTATTGCTAGAATTTTTCATATAAACGCACTTCATTTTGAACTACACATAGAAAGCATCGACACCCTCCCAATACTTAGAGATGCTCTAAAGACTAATTCTTAGCACCTTTAATTATAAACTCATAATTCCATCAAACTTGCCAACTTATGCAAAAGAAAGAAAACTTTCTTATTGGAAAGCAAGTCTTTAATACCAAATCCTGTCTAGTTACATAGAATTATACCATGTGGTTGTGACCTAAAACCCTAAACTTTGTTTCAGACAACAGAGAAAGTGTTCAAAACCAAACAAAACCCCACATACAATGAACTAACAAACAAATAAATAAAAAAACACACCCCCACCGAACCACCCAAAAACCACCCCCACCAAACCAAACCTCGCAATCCATCTCACAGATAATAGAGCCTTGAAGGCAAACAGACACTTTACATAAGAATGAAAAGGTGCAATGTTAACATACTAATGCATTTTAGGTAGTGGAAGTCAAAGAAAAGATGCTGGATAATCTAGCAAGAAATAGAGATTTTCAGATTCCCTGAAACATCATAAGTTTAAGTAAAAAAGTTTCTCAAAAATCTGTGCTGAAAGTCATTAGCTAAAGCATCCTCTTTAGTCTTCTCTAGCTTAAGATGCATCTTAAATGGATAAATGGAGCATTTTTCACAACATTTAAAAAGAAACTCACCCGATCAAGCTTTAATTTGTCTACATCTGCTAGAAAAGGATTCACAGCTTTCTCTCCAGCCACTTTCAAGGCAGTGCCTAACGCTTCAAATCCAGCATCTCTTACTTCAGGAGCAGAATCATTGATATGCTGCAGAGAAACATAACTTGTATCATATGACTTGCAGCTCATACCTAGACAGAGTCTTAAATTCATCTTCTATATAAATCCCCTCCCCTTTTTTAAGATCTACATCTACTACAGAATAATCTTTAACATTCCACTGCAGAAAGAAAAAGGTTGATTTTCACTTCTGTTTTCCTATGTTCTGGTCAAATCTGGTCAAATTTTTCTCAGATATAGCCAGTTTCCCACCTTTGCGTCTTTCACACAAGAAGCATTCATGCTTTAATAGATACTGCAACACCATGAAAATTCACAAGGAGTTTGAAGTTCTGCAACCCTGTTCAAATCTCCATTTTGAAGGCAGGGATATTTCCCGTAACAAGGAAACGGCTATTTTGCAATGAGAAAAAAGGATACGTGATTATTGTTTACACTGATAAATGCTCTAGTGTAACTGCAGTGTATGAATCAATGATGGTTCTTTTATTCATGGTAAATGACATGTAGCATTCCAACAAAAGCTTGCTAGAAATATCTGCAAGAAACAAGTGGCGCAGTGCCCAGAAGTTTAATAGTTGCAAATCACTGTCTTAATCTATTATAAACTTGGTGAGTCTTCAGTTTCAGAGAAGCTAAGAAAAAGACGACTAAATTGGTCCCAGGACTGACAGTCATCTTTAAGTTTGAGATTAGTCAAAACTGACTCTGATGGCTACACAGCACAGAACTACTCTTTGGTCCTTGCACTACCAGAAAGGTCTTTTCCCTAAACAACCAAGTGCTTCACAACAACAGCGCTCGAGTCATTGCCAGAGAGGTACCAACTCCTCCTACTTTACCTTGAGAAGTGCTGCACAAAAAGGTTTTAACAGGCTTTTTGGCAGAGTGGAAGGTGTGCAGTGACGGAAGCTTCTTGCAATGAAAAGGGATGCTTGTTGCTTAATTGTTGGGTTTTTGTTGTCCATCACTGCCAACACATCTTCACTTATGTTCTGCAATGTAGTCTACAGTGTTGAATAAAGAAGTCATTAGTTTCAGTAAAGAGAAAAGGGAATTAAAATTAGAGACCAATTCTCAGACAATGGAGAAATTGTCGTACTTACTGTAAGAAAGATTGCATCAATGGCCTCCTGCAGCGCCTGCACTACCTGAGGCTTCTTCTCTTTAAACTTCTCCAGGATTGTTGGAACAACCTAAGGAAAAGGGAAAACGAAACAAAACAAAAAAGTCAATTCACTCTTCACTACTATAACTGGAAAGCCTGATAGTCTGGTCCCTGGCGTTTTGCAGAGAAGCAAATAATGCAAATGACCTCTCTCAGGGTATGCAACAGCAGTATGACCTAGCTTATTTTAGGCGATCTCCAATACTAAATTCATTCCAGTCGATTAACAAATAGAGATTATTTTTTTTTGAGCAATTTCATTGCAAAGCTAAACAAAAGGCAGATATACAAGTTCACATAATTACAGATCAATACTCTGGCTCTATTGCTCTGGAACACAGAGCAATAGAATGGAAATTAAACAATTTCACAGTGCTCTTTTACTACAAGAATCCACGAAGATATATAACCTGTCCCCTCCTCCCCAGCTTCCTGAAAGCACTCAGCATGGCTCATTAAGAAGCCCTAATTTGACTCACAGCTGACAAGACCATGGTTCTAAAGCAACCTGAATCCTTCCTGGAGCAATATTTTTTTGATCTATCACCTCGAAAAAGCACACCTGACACTAAACTATGCCATAGTGGAATTTCACAGCAGTTTATACCCAATCTAGCTAGTCAGTCACTGCTGAAAAATAAAAGAAAGAAATAAAAAAAATTAAAGGCGGGTGTCTGTATGGGAAAATCAGCATTCTTATGTGCCAGTAATACAAGCAGCTCCGTTTAAGTATGGCCTCGGTAACAGTAAGAGCTTCTGTCAGTGAGCCAGAAACATGCAAAGCTTTTAACGGTGGAAATCAGGCTATTTTCAAGATTTTCATAAACTTAACAGTTCACAGTTTGGAAGCAGTCTGATGCTTTACAGAAGTTGTAAGCTCTTACATAATTCAAAACAGATTTTCCACAGATAATGCTTTCTATTCAGAAGCTGACTATAAGATCTCAACCCCTTGCGACACACTTATCTAGTCTCAGCTGGCATCCTTTGCTGGGCAGCAACTTGCAAATTCCCTGTTCACAAAGACTTTAGGACTAAAAAAAACCCTTCAATTAATACAGAACAGCACCATAAAGACCCTCATACGTGCTACTGCAGGTGCTAGACACCCTTAAGCCCTACAGAGAACAAAGTTGTAGGAAGATATTTAAAATCAAGAAGTCTCTGTTTTAAAAATGCTGACAGCTAGAATGAATATTTTTTTAACATGGAAGTTAGAAGCTGTAGCCTATGTGAGACAGGGAGGGAAGGAAGAAAAGTCAGTCCAGGGCTCTAAAGGCAGTCAACAGAGGTGAAGTTGGGCCACATGCACCCAATTACAGCAAGAAGTGTGGTTCTATGCTTGATTTCATCACTCTTGTTTTAACATAGACTGCAGACTGTAACATTACAGTCTGTATTTAACTAATAGAGTTTAATAATAATACCATAATTCTAGCAACAGTTCGGTTTTACAACACTTCAAGTGCCTGCTCTCAGGAGAAGGCTACATCTTCCTTACTAGTAAATAAATCCAAGCAAACAAATCAAGTGAACTGGTAAAATGAGTGCTGAGATTATGCCATTCATAGCTGCCATTACAGTACTGAAAAAGTCATCTTCTCAACACCATTTGCTTGGTGACCATGGAGCTATACCCTTATTTCAGAAGCTCAGCTTTTGGAATACTAATTCTGTGACTATGAGGGTTGACCTTTAAAACACAAATCAAGGGTAAACAGATATAAGAATGTTTCTTACAACTACTGACAGCTTCCAGAATGAAAGAGACTTTGTTGTTCAGAGTTCAGGAGACGTGAATGTTTCTGAAGCAGTGAGATTCAGTAACTCTCCAATTCATCACAAAATATAACGCTATGTGCAGCCAGACACATCAGTTCTCTCTGTCTCTAAGCTCTACCCCCATCACCCTTGCTTATCACAAGAAAAATTTGATTGAGCAGCTTAAGGAACACAGCAACAGAGGCTTGAGAAACAAGTGAGAAAACTGCAACTGAAAGCTCCCTTTCTTTCCAGAGACTGGTTAAACTTCCCATATTCCCCAATATTAGCTGTTGGTAAGGGAAGAGTAGCAAAGGAGAACAAAGAAGAGCATAAGCTATTTTTTCCACTGTGGCCTACAAATGCATTTCTGTGGGTGTATCTCCAGGATGAGGTAACATAAACAAAGTTCATTTCATGACAGAGTAATTCAGAGTTGTCTTAGTACAGAAGATTTATTGCAATAGTAAGCTTCATGTTGCTGAATGTGAATAAACAAGGTCATTTTAACCTTAAACTGCAAGAGATCTTGGCTGATATTTCACTGCTTGCTCAGCTGAGGGGTAGGGTAGGCATTTATAATTGCATAAAGAATACCTTTGATAAATACCAATGTTTGACAGGGGCAGGGAAGAAAAAAAAAGACATGTCCAGCATCAATAAAACCAGAAAAAAAAGTACATACTCTTACTTACATGCCCTGCATACTGTCCAAATTTCTTTCGGAGGCCAGCAGCTAGTCCAGCAAGGCATTTGGCAGCCAAAGCAACTAGCATAACATTTGTATCCTTTCCAACAACCTGAAAAGAAAAAACAAACAAGAAAACACTAATGTTAAAGTGTTGGAAATCCAACACTTGTTGGAAATCCAAGTGTCAGAGACATGGAAGAATTTCTTAGAATAGTCGATGGGTCACAGATTGGGTTATTTCCACCACTGTGCCAGCTAATAACTTTCTACTCATGAGTATTATCTCAACTGTAACTTTTAAAGTATAATACAAATAAATTACAAAAAATATTAAACCATGTGTGCACTCTGGGTTTTATTTATTACCTTTTTGAGAACTTTCACCAAGTCTGCATAGTCTCCTGATTCCAATTTGGGATTTTTCACCAGCAGTTCAACAGCTTCTAGAGCTTCTTTCCTTTCTTGCCACTTTTTTGCTTCCTGCAGAGCAAATAATTTACGTTCATTTATAAATGAAAACAGTTCTAGAAAAGCATACTGGCCACAAACCATAGATTTTAAAACTTAATTCTACCCTGAGAAAGCCAAAGTCTCCCTACAGTTCAACAACAATAATTGCAATGAAATATGAATGAAATATGAAATACAGTCCTCTCCCAGGACATACCTCAGCTCCTTAGAATTAGAGCTTTCTTTCTTGGACTTGGGAGTGCTGGTGGACAGACAGTGACCCTGAGCCAGCACTGGGCCCTCGGGGCCAAGAAGGGCAGCGGTGTCCTGGGCTGCATGGACAGGAGTGTGGGCAGCAGGGCGAGGGAGGCTATCCTGCCCCTCTGCTCTGCCCTGGGGAGGCCGCAGCTGGGGTGCTGTGTCCAGTGCTGGGCCCCCAGTGCCAGAAGGACAGGGAGCTGCTGGAGCAAGGCCAGCGCAGAGCCACAAGGATGCTCAGGGGATGGAGCATCTCCCTGGGGAGGAAAGGCTGAGAGACCTGGGCTTGTTCAGCCTGGAGAAGAGAAGGCTGAGGGGGATCTCCTCAGTGCTTATCAGTATCTGAAGGGCGGGTGTCAGGAGGATGGGACTGGGCTCTTCTCAGCGGTGCCTGACGACAGGACAAGGGGCAACAGGCACAAGCTGGAACATGGGAAGTTCCACTTAAACATGAGGCAAAACCCCTTTGCTGTGCGGGTGCCAGAGCAGCGGCCCAGGCTGCCCAGAGAGGCTGTGGAGTCTCCTTCCCTGGAGCCATTCACACCCCGCCTGGACGCGGTCCTGTGCCCCTGCTCTGGGGGTGCTGCTCACGCAAGGGGCTGGACGAGGGCATCTCCAGAGGTCCCTTCCAACCCCTACCGTTCTGTGAAATCAAATTTTGAGACTTATTTATGATAGCCTATATTTTACTTACACTAATCTGTTATTATCCATGTAGCAGTAAAGAATACATTGCAGAATGCCAGTAAGTCTTAAGACTCATTAGCTCCACGTGTCACAGAATTAACTGGTAGTATTTAAGTTTATGCTTACTATTTTCTCATAGAAGTCTTTGGGAAGCTTGGAAAGAATTTCTACAGCTTCAAGCAACTCATAGGCATCTACTTGTGGTACTGCTTCTTCCTCATCATCACCTCCTGCAACCAGAAAAGATAAAAATAAGTAGAGTGACAAGTGAGATTTGGACTACAGCACCACCTAATGCTCATCGTTTAAAAAGTACTATCAGCAGTTGTGATTTTGCTATTCCAAAGGACAGACACTCTTTCATATGAAGTTTTTGCTGCACCCACATTTGCTTGTTGTGTACTGCACCCGACATTTTGCACCAGTTTGAGTGAAAGGACCTTTATAATTTAATGCATTCCTTCACAAATATACCGGTGATATAGTTTCCAATAGAGTTCAGAGATTCAATAGTTTACCTCCATCTGCATCTCCTCCGGCTGCCTGCTGCTGCTCAAATTTTGCTTTCAGCTCCTGTTGGGAACGCAGGAACCTGGTCTGCTTAGGAGCAGCTGATGACACTTTGACCCATTCTTCTTCCAGTTCTTTTAGCTGCCGAAAGGGAAGAGAATCATCGTACCAGAGACATTTTGTACATGCCTCAAGACAAGCAACACTTCATGGAAGGCAAAGGAGTTCTCCCATTTCAAAGCCAAGACAGCACTACCTTTTAAGTCCTTTTTTCTGCCACCAAAGAAGCGACCTCCCCTTCACATTCACTGTTCAGAAGCTTTTGACCAAGTATATTCACAGAACAGAATATCCAACAAAAATATCAATGTAAAGCATTTATATAAGAACTGTACAACAGACAGAATGGTGTGTCCCCTCTGTAGAAGCTTTAAAATAAAAATGGCTAAGCACAAAGGAACATCTTTGTTACAGCCGTGCTATTATTACACACTGAAACTAAGATGAAACAAACATGTTGAGCTACATTTGATGAGACAGTTAGGGTTTGGTTTTTTTTTAAACCATGCCTTTTTCCAGAAAGTTACTGCTTTCCACATGAACACAATTAACTCAAGTGGGTAGGAGGGAAGGATACATAAAGAATTTATAAAGTCTTAAAATAATGGAATGTTCTGTCTCCAATAGTATTGTTATCATAATGTAATGCCACTTCCTGAAGTGGAACAGTCACATCCAGAGCATCAGAACAAGCCTGAAGGGCTGCGTAGAGGGAAAAACCTCAGGAAAAAAGAAAACCGAGATGGAAAATGGTTGACTTGAAGGCTTTCAGTGCAGGGGTCTTTTATAAGGGTAACCATCTGCCCTTGGGTTAGGTCTCCAAGAAATACCACTATCTTCCTTAAATCCCCATCTCAGTTTCAACATGATGCTTCCCCCCTGCATCTTCACATATATTCAGAGCAACAAAACATTGTCACTATGTCTTTACAAATAACAAAGACTAACTACAAATAACAAAGGGACTAAGATTACAGGAAGCTAAAAAATAACATTGCTGTTACTGAGAAATTCCAGCTTTGACTTTAAGAATGCGCAACACCACAGGATGAGGGAGGGTGAGCATGGAAGCGTTTTCTCATATGTTTGGATACAGAACTACTTTCTGTCTACCTGAACAGAATTTATGTTCTGCAATGGAGGTCTCAGAGCATCCCTTATCCAACGGTAGATCTCCACAGCAAGGAGTTTGGCTTCATCTCGAACAGCCTTTTCCCGAGACTCAAAAAGTTTTGGCAACACTTTGATGATTGGCTTCAGCGAGATTATTTTTGAACCAAATTCACTGAAAGTTAAAAACATGGAATAGCATCAGTGTCCAGGTAGGAACTGGAGGGTGATCCACAAATAACTGATTTTTTAAAAAATAATCTATGCTTCCAGTACACATTTAGGGACTGTGTCATTTACTCAAATCATTATTATCACTATTATTTCGTGAAGCTACTAAGCTACTGTAAACTTTAAAGAATATTTGCCATATCGTAATTACCCTCCACGCCCAGCTTGGAATTACAAAATCAGGCCTCTGAAATTACTTCAAAGCACTTAATCCAATCTGCTGCTTAAATCTGTTCCCTTGCCGGGGGCAGTGGGGGGAAGAGAAAAAGAGAAAAGTGTCCTTAGACCAAAATTTGTATGACCTACTTTTTTTTTAAATCAGAATAGAATCTCCTTTGTCTATCCTTGGAGGCAAACTGCAGTAAAAGCATTAGTCATTTTCCACTTGTTGGACCAGGTAATTATAGTGAGCCTGGGTCATCTTCACAGAAAACACATGTGTTGAAATACGTGCTGCTGAAAGGACACATAAAACAAGTTTCCCCGGCCAACCATCCTTCCCTGTCAGCAGATTCTACATGTCGTTGGACTTAATGCACTAACCTTCCTTTTTCAACTGCTGCTGAATGAGAACATGAGAACTTTCTTTTCATACTCCTAATGAAGTTAACTGTTACAGTTCTTAAAGCATCATATCTAAATCACTGCAGAAGCCATAGTTTTTTGATTCAGAAGCATCTCTTTTCCTTGAGAATTCTGAATTAACCTTTCCAATCACACTTTTTTCTTCTGCTTCCCTCCAATCAAGCACATGAAAACAGCTAGTAAAAATGGCTGCTCAAGAACGAAAAACGTATGTTTCACTTTCTAAAAATTCTAGTGCTAAACTAAATTTTATTGCCAAGCCCACTTTGAGAAATACTAAGCATTAAAACCTGAAAAAGAGGCTCCAGTCTTAGAAATAACACAATTTAAATGCAGAATACAAATAAAGGAGTTGCCCAAGATTTTTTTCTACTGAGACTCAACAAAAGAGCATATTAGGAAAAGTGCCTATGCAAATTCTCTTATTCTTATCGAATTCATATAATATTTGCCAATTCATACAACCACACAGGAAAGAACAGAAACCTTAGCACAAGATAAAAACCAGTAGAAGCTAAACTAGTTATGCACTCAAGCTACCCACCCAGGTACAACATAAACAAATTTTGTTATCAATGCAGAAACCCTGTCAAAGCACAAGACAAATTTAGGTAAAAACACAGCTCAGAAGCAGAAGACGGGGTTTAAGTCAATAGGGCCTCAATGAAAGGATCTGATCTTGCCATCTCAAAGATAATAAAATACTGCATATAAAAAAAATTAAGCAGATGTGGCACAGTTTATAGGTGTGGTTAGTTGAAAGATATTGAGGAAGGTTATGCAGTTTTCTAATTACACTGTACTATTAAAAGGACATTTGATTAGATAATGCAATTTAAAATACCTAAAATATATTCTTAAATGTGGGACGGTAGTTTCACACTTAGTAGAAGCACAGGTAATGTGCTAAGCCCAATGCTTTATTTTGACTTCTGTTACAGAAGCCTGAAACAATTAGTTTAACAAGGACCTCAGCAGGTTGTCTAAAAAATTACCTAGCGTTAAGACACTGTCCATCTATATTATACAGCTTTCACATGAACTGCCTTACTCAGAAAGAAGTGTTCTGTCCATTAATACCAAAATTATATTTCCTTTAAAAAAAAGTATCTAACAGACAATGAATCATACATACCCCAAATATAAGAATCTGATAAAACCCCAGTATATTTCAATCAACTCAAAGGCAGGAAACATACTTGAAGCAGAACAAAGATGTTCCAAATCTAATCCTGAAACCAACTACCCCATCATAATTAAATTGGATTTGATTTTTAAGGAGCATTATCAGCTTTTCTTTTTATTAAAAAGAAATTATTACACAGACAATGGAAATTTGCTGTGCAATGAGTTTTCTTCTTTTCTTCCAGAAACACACACTGTGTACCCAGTTAAAGACGCTCACATCAGTGAGGAAAACAGTGCTTTTTTAAAAGAAGGGTTTTAAAAAAATAAAAACCCCTATATTTTAGTTTTCCCATCAGTGAGTTTATTTCAGCTATTCAGAAGAGAAAACCCACAGTCTGGAAAAAAAACACACGAATCCAGCCCTTCTTTCAGAGGTCCATTGTGAAAATGGAAGTTTGGTAAACAGTTGCCATGAACAAAAGTGATCCAGATGAGGCTTGTACAACAAAGACATCCCTCACATCTAACAAATCCCATGGTGCTCTCAGCTGTTGCTGTCAGAAAATATCAGTACAGTAAAGATACATCCTACTTGACAATAACAAGGGCCTGCTAAAGACTTAAGCAACAAATTAGACTCTACATACTGCTGGGCTGAGGGAAAAAACACCGAAAAAAACACCAAAAACCCCACCCTGCAAACTAAAAGCTTACCTTAGTGCTTTCCTCAGTGTCTCTATACATGCTACTATGATTTTCGGGTTTTTGTTGTCCAGACCCTTTAGTAATTCTTCTTGTACTGCCTCCCCTTTCTCAATTTCTATATACATTAGACATATATCTAGACCCAGCTCTTTTGCTCTGGCTTTTGGCTGATTGAACACTTTATTTACAACTCCGGATGCTACTTCTCCTGTTGTCCTGAAAGATAAGAGAGTGTTACTTTGGGAACATTTAAGTGAATTAGGTGTTCTACACCGTTATCCACAGAGAGAAAGCACACACAACACCCAAACATGGATGAAAACTCAGCAAGTCCTCATATAACAGGGACTAAATTCTAAATTAACTTTGAAGGTAATAACCTTTAAGGGATTACTTCAACCTCTAGTTTAATCAAAAGACCGCCTGCAGACTAAGTGCTAGTTAACATGATCCCAATACTAGACTACACCAGACAGTGAATAGCAGACATTGTCTCAAAATTGTGTTCATTAATATACATTAGTTAAGGTCCACAAATAAATGCCATTTCCTGGAATTGCACACATTACAGTTAACTAACATATATCATTGGCACATAATCCCAGCACAGAATTTCACATCTATTTCAAATTTTCAAATCAACTAAATCGCTTAAACCACTTTTAAATCAAGGGATATGGATGGTTATTAGGTTTTGAAACAAAGCTTTGGGTTTGTTTATTTGGTTTTTAAATAAGACTTTTATTCATTTCATCAGGTCACAAAGTCAATAGACCAAAGCACTGATCTGGCCCATTACCTATTTTTATTTCACCCTCAGGGGTATGGGCTATTTCATGGGCTAGACAACAGCGAAATACTAAAAACCATACTGTTAACAACTTGGCAGGTATGAAGATTCATATTGGTTAAGTTGGATGCAACACTGCATAACATAACTACATTTTATTTCATGGATGAATTACACAAATATCTCCCCAGAAAAAAAGGCTCCCTGTACACATAAGCTGTGTTAGTCAAAAAAGAACAGTTCACAGCACCTATATCACCAAATTACTGATTCACTTTCTCTACCATTTCAGAAATCCTTCATAGTGCCTTTAATAGTTTCTTTGAACATTGTAAGCAATTTTTGACAAGTTAATATGCGCATGGAGGCCATCTACAAGGAAAGCCTACAATTCAGCAAATTCTCTAGATCAGAAAACAAGTTCTGCTCTCAACAGTAAAGATCAGAATTGCTAGTGGCCACTGTACAATTTATCTGCAGCCTTTCAGAGAGGTACATAACACTGCCGTAACAGCCTACTAATAGCAAGAAAAGGCTACTTACTTGCCAGCTACATGAGCATTTTCAACATAAGCAAGCGCTGCTTCCAGTCCCTTCAACTGAGCCACTGCATTGGAATCTGTCACAAATTTCTTTATCAGCCCAAGATACTTGGACCATTCGGGACTCTTTTCATCATCTATCTTCTGGAAGAGCTTAAGGGCTTCTTCATAACCATTTAATCTGGCTTTCCAGAGCTGGAAGCAGAAATCAGATATTTATATGTTTGCTAGTACAACCTTAACTCACCAATCTTGCAAAGCTCTTCAACCATAGTCAAAAGTGTGCTCAGTAAGCTGGCATCTGCAAGATTTCTCTTCAGAAACTATACGAATAGCGTGCAACTGGACCAAATACTTGTTCTTCTCCTGCCAAGAGTGATATGGATAGAGAGGCAGCAGTCTTCCCCACTACTCTTCAGATGCTCTAGCAGCTACTAATGAGTAGGTGGGAGCACAATAGCTTCAATTACAGATGAGTAACTTCTCCATATGAATGAGCACACTGATCTTTCAGGGTACAAGCTTACACCATACAGATTATCATGCTACTCAATTCTGCCTAATAAATTATATTCAGCCTCTAGGTTATACAGAGCTGATGCAGTTTCAGATCTGTTGTATGCACGCTGCGCAGCTGTTGAGATTACCTAACTATAGTGTACTTAGACAGAGGAGTACCACAGATTCACCACAGCAGAGATATTCAGCAAGCCAAACACAAAGACAAGATTTCCTACCTTGTGTTCACATTTCTGGTCAATGGGCAGTTTCATCCACTCACTGTCGTCCCCCATTGTAATTCAGGTTCTCTCTCTAATTACAGTAATTCCTGTGGAGATAGGGACAAAGTTAGAACACAAAAACACAAGTTAGGTGCTACCTGCATGGTACTTCTACTTAAAAAAACCCAAACAAACAAAAAACCCCACAAAAACAAACAAACAAAAAACCCACCAAAAAACCCAAAGACAATTCTGTAGCAAATTTTATTGCCAATGTGCAACTTAAGCAAGCTTGTAATTATGTTTAGATATGCACTTCTAAGACTAGACCACTATTTTGTTAGCCCTGGAAAGCTATAAGAAGCCATTAAAGATTAGAGAGCAGTACACTTTGCAATATTTCAGACACTAGGAGTCTCAATCTGTGAACATTTTTAGTAAGCCGAGAAGGCATGCAGAATATAACATCATCTAAGCTTGAGGAAGAATGTACTATGTTTAAGGCGCTAAAACAAAATGAGTACCCATCAACACTAGAAAACTGACTCTTACTGCCATGCACTTTCAGCAACAGGTGCCATGAATCAGCGTCAAAAAATAATCGGGTGCTGGTGTAAGGACAGCCATTTTAACAACTTCAGGAGCAGCACAATTGAAATGAACAGTACTGCAAGAGGAACAAAACCCATGTTTGCAAGCTGGCTACTTTATGCCCCAATTCTAATGTAGCCAGCATCAGCAATTGTCAACAAAATATCAACTTCTTACCACACGTAGAGCTCAAATCCTTACTCATTCAAGCTCCTAAGTGCTTTCCTCCTCCTTCCCTTTCATTTTTATTAAAGCAGGAATACTGACCATTAGCGTATGAGAGATGAGACCTCAAGCTCAATGCCCATCTCAGACATATTGTATAGCTAACCTGACTGCTCAGAGAATAATGAGAATAAGCCTGATGCAAGGAGATCAGCAAAATTAAAATAGCAGCAGCTGTCATGAGGGCTCCCAACATTATTTATACAAACAAACAAAATCAAACCAGAGGAGTAACACATTCCAGCACACCAGTTTGATTGCATAGGCAAAGATGACCAAAATTCTAAACACTGGCCAGCACGTACAACAATTTATCACTGAAGGCATATAAATACCCAATACTAGCAGAATATTCCTAATGCAAATTCAGCCTATACCAGTAACGCTGCATACTTCAACCTACAAAGTATTTCACCTAATACACAGAGGTTCTTCACAAAAAATTAACCCTTAGAATTAGGAGCGTAATTTCACTGGTGTAAGTTAATATAAGCGAGTTCTCCAAAGCCTTCTGTCAGCCACACAACACTAACATACAGCTAACTTGATAGCAATATTAAGCTAGCAACAGTCCACAACAAACAATTTTTTTTCTTCCTTCCTGGATTAATTAGAAGATACTTAAAAATACCCAAAACCAACCCAAATACCCAATAATTAAAAATACACACCCAACACAAACAAAAAAAAACCCTAAAACCCCCACGAGTCATCAACACACACACCCATGCCAAACTACACTAAGCTTACCTTAAATATTTCTAAATTCCTATGGATGTTAATACTGTTCTCACTATAATTATGTAAACCTACTAATTTGCCCAATGGCAATAAAACAAAAGTCAGTGTCAGGACAGAAGTTGGCTAAGCATATAATCCAGTGTATCCAGGCATCATTATGGTTTGTCCTTCTCATTTCAAAAGCAATGATGTGGACTTTTTTCTTGACATCAGCACAGTGGCACTGAGAAGTTTGCTTTTAAAGCAAAAAAAAAAAAACAGGAAAAAATATTGCTGAGAGGGACAAAGCCTTCATTAAGCCCTAGAACTACAAGCCACTGAGAATGAAGGGATCACTCTGCTCATTATTTAAGAAATGAAGTGCACATTCTACTGAACTGTTAATTCTGGTACACTATCTTTTCAAACGTACAACTTTTTAATAAGAAAAAAACAGCTCTGAGTTAAATACTGGTCACACCATTTCTCCATGTCAGGAATTGACAAGAAAAAGGTACTCTGACTTAAAAGTTACAATGAAAATAAAACTCAAGCTTTGAAATGCCATACCAAAACCAATCATAAGATGTCAACAGGGCATGCGAGTTACATCTTTTGCATCAAAGCCCCACCAGCCTTTTGCAATGGATCTTGCTTTCATCTCTTTAAACTCTTCTGTAACTCTACTGCTTTCTTTTTCTCTGCCCAAACCTCTCCCCTTGTTCTCTTATCCCCTCCTTCAGCCTACTGATTAAAATTCAACGTATTTTACCTATTAAAACAAACCCTAAAACCCAAAAAATATAAGACACACACCCCCCAACAAAACCCCAAACACCCCCAAACAGAAAGCCACCCCACACACAAAAGCAAGACACTCTTGGCACACATGGAGGTAAAGTGTAAAAGGGTATCTAGCTCTACGATTGTGATGATTTCTCTCCAAAAGCAAAAATGAGATTGTATTCACATTAAAAACTTTTCAAATAGCTCACCTAGCAAGGGATGCAGGAATGCCCTAGTGTGAACACAGCTAGAGCAGCAGCCTTCCTTCTGCCATTCAAGTTAGTTCTGCAGCCAAGTGCCATCAGGAAAGACGGAGCTTTGCCAGTATAAGCTGTGTTTGCATTAGGATCACCTTCATCTTAACGGACCAGTGTAGAAATAACGGGATGTACTTCCCCAGTGTGGATGCCAACGGCATCAATAGATACAGTGGTCTCTTCCCAAAATCACATGTGCCTTTACCAAGAATAGGCAGAGTGAACTTAATAGGAAATCAGGTAGTTCTGAATCCTGCTCAGAAACCTGGAAGTAATTCAAGCCATTACCTGTCTATATCATTTTGTTGAGGAAAGCATAAGGAACCCATACAAGGACAACAGTTATACACAAAGAAAACAGAAAAAGAAATAAAGCACTAAGATACCCGCCAGCAGCAGAAACACCAGAATCAAGAGTTTTGGCACCTGTACTAAGACAAACCCCCACCTATACCCCATTCTTTTGGAAAACTGCGAGCAGCATGAACTTCCTACTTCAAGAATAAAAAGAAATATTTATTTCCCTCCAGAAGTCCGTTCCGCCAAGGTAAACCTTATTGTAGGACAGCAGCTACCTTAGGAAAATCCTAAAATCAGTTCAAACCCTAAAGTGAGGAGCAACTCTATTAAGAAGGCCTGTCCATTGCAAGCCAATACTGATTTACAAGTATTTTCACCCTTACACAAATACAACAGCTCATGTCTAGAAAGCGTGACCTCTTGCTCGTAGACTCCAGAAATACATTACACAAGCTAGAAGAAGAGGATCTAGGATTTCCCTTCCCAACATCACAGCGTACTCAGCTTGGAGGCGGGGAACACACGTGATGGGACAGACACAGGGAGGGGAGAAGGACAGCCATGAAACTGTGTGTATTTTCTCACCCTTTTTTTTAGTCTGGTTAAGTCCATTCCCCTACTATTTTTAGCTGTTAACATCTACAATGGTTCCTTCAATTATAAAATGGGTTAAGTTGGCTTCCGTGCTGAATCTAGCGTCTAAAAATAGTGATAAAATTATACTCCCCCCAATAACTTACAAATCCCTTTAGAACAGACAGATTATCAGAAAGTATTCCACGGTCACAGAGGGAGAGCTCCTTCTTACGCATCCCATCTTTCTAGCTTCATCACTGCTCACGCCTGTCCTAACGCCAAGATCTTGTGCTGTCTACAACTTGCATTTACCAGAATAAAAAGACTCCTGTTTCTCCCTTCAGTTAAGTCACTGGGTGCTGTACGTTCATAGAATATCTTACATTTGACAAAAAGCTTTTTTTTTTAAAGCTTCTTTGCAGAGACACGTAAACCTCCAGCCATTACATCTCAACATCCAAACAGCAAGTAGCCTCATTATACAATAATGTGGCTAAATTATGTTATTACTAGTGAATTTGCAGCAATGAAGTGTTTGACCTACATAGCTTTCTTGTTACCACAACTCAGAACAAACAGATCTAAATCTTGCAGTAACAATATTAATTTTGGTAGAATCCAGAAAACGAGACCTCTGAAGTGACTGAACCACCAAAATAAGTGTGATGAGAAAGGTTTGTTATTAACGTGGTCAACACAACATTTCCAAAAGCAAGTCAGCTGAGCAATCTGCAATGGAGAGGAATTACAAATCCTCCCTGACAGTTCTTGGCAGGACAAGTCCTCATATTATGAAGTGGTGAAAAAATTAAGACCGTCAAGGAAAGAATAGGGTGTCTTTCAAAGGGAGATCGTGCAAAAGCAGCAAGAGCAGAAAATATTTACAAGGCAGCAAAAGCGCAAGAATTTCAAATGTAAAAGTGAGAATTCCCCACTGAATATAAATAAGTTTAAGAAACAAGTTTATCAACACATTAAGAGATTATGGGAAAGCATCAATACATGAAAGTTTGGATTAACCACGCACCGCTCTGAACAGCTCCTACTCAGCTTCTAAATAAATGCTTTCTCTGCTACAATTTTCGAGGACTGAATAGCATCAACCTTACAGCTTCATAGTATGGGGTACCGCTGAAGAAAATCCTTTAATCGTAAACATCTTGTTTTATTTTGAAGCATACACTTACCACCTATTACTATATTTTATTGTGGAGTTCCAGCTTCCAGACCATTTTCTACAGAAAATGTGCAAAGGCAAACTAGGAAGCCATTTTAAGCTAAACAAAACCAGATGTTTATTGATACAGATTGCCCACTTCTCCCAACTCACTTCCACCTACTGGACATCACCATTGCACAAGAACGGCATTGAGCATTTCGATATTTTGAAAGCTTCTCAAAAACTTTATTCAAAAGAATAAGTTCTGCGAAAGCAAGACAGGCCTTTTTAAAGGAAAGAAAAAACTGTTTGAAATGTTCCTATACAGTAGGGGACATACTTGGAGAGCATATAGAACTGTGTATCACATTTCTACACATAGAGATGTCACACTTGAGATGAAACTAGACTTCTCAGTAGAGAGTTCTGTCAGTGCAGGCCATAGTTTTCCTAGCAGAAAGAGTTTTTATTGGTTTAATGGCAATCTTGGGTCATATTTGCTCTTTGGCTCTGAAAAGATGAGATTTCACTTTCTCAGAAGTTTAGCCCAGCATGTTTTTGGTATTTGCCAGCAAAACCCTCTCATTAGATACAACATAAAGTAGCTCAGAAAAAAAGGTTGAAAAATGCAAGTACCCATAATTAAATTTTTATTTTAAACAACACCTGGACACATGAAATGTTTTGAAAAGCGCAAAAATCTAAAAACGATCGCCTGCTCAGTCAGTGAAAGAATGCAATTGCTGTAGTAAATTCCACAAAATCAGAAGGAAAATTGAAGTCCTGAACAATCCTGAACTACGGATACCTGCAAAAGCAGCGAAGAGTCAGAAGAACTTTCAGTCAGACTGTAAACACGCTCTCCAGCTTCAGTCCGCGTATCTTTTGACAAAAGAACAAGAGGTTTAAAAAAAAGCCACAGAAGATTATTTGCTGCGTAGGCAATAAAAATTCCCTAGGATTTTAAAGGTTGGTGTTTTCAATTAAGAGATAAACTTGAAGTTGCAAGATCCAAAGACTCTTGATGAAGGGAAAGCAGGACCTCAGAATAACGAAAAAGAAATAGGAGAGACGCATGCTAAAAAAGAAATTGTTTTGCAGGTTGTGGAGTAGATGGCAGCTGAGGGAAGCTACTGCTTCAGCAGCAGCGAAATGGCATTCAAGAATGAACAGCATTAAATCCTCTCTTGCCTGCTCTAACCTGTATGCCCTAACTCAGCTCAGTGACACCTTAATAGCACGCTATAATACGTGGTCTCTGAAAGTAACTAAGGGCATGCTTTTCCATGCACTGAAAAATGAGAGACAATGCAAAATAAACTGACCTTCCACTACAGGTAAGAGCAAACACTGTTTCTTATTGCAGGGGTGAGTCTGGAGCGAAGCCGATCTTACAGAGCAGAGAGGGGCAAGCGGGAAAAGGATGACCCACGGGCCAGTCTGCATGCGCTGACATAATTCTAAGGGTGGCCAGCTGGAATGAAAGACATCGGTAGGGCCGTGCATATTAGCTGCAAACTCCCCCATCCCTCGAGGCGTTCATAAAGCTTGGGCATAGAAAAGCTCATGTGATGCTCCTTAAAAGGATGGTCTGAACTGCTGATGAAGGCGAGCTCCCGGGGAGACATCACACCGCAGGACCCACCGCTAGCTCCCTCCTCCTCCAAGGGAAGCACCTTCCCACACGGCAGCAGGGCCCCTGCGCCCCCGCCATCCCCAGCACCTTCCAGAAGAGCACCCTGCCC
>VZTV01105829.1:0-15123 GCA_013400875.1 Anhinga rufa | reverse complement strand
TTTTTTTTTTCCCTCTTTAGCACCTAAGGCACCTGTGGCCAGCAGCTTTGCCCCTGCAGGCACCAGGCCGGCATGGATGAAGAAAGATCAGGCTCATTCTCAAAAGCAATTTGTCTTTGAAAAGCCATCAGAGGTAAAATTTACACAGTAACTAGCGGAATCTCATCTTTCATTAAACTTCAAATGATTAAAAAGTATCAGACTGTGAGATTGTAACCTCATGTTTAAAAACAAATTGAGAACTCGGCTGAGCTGAGCTTTGGGCTGTTACCAAGCAGAGTTTGCAACTCTCTTGCATATATGGCAAACAGAAAGTTACAGTCCCTCTGTTTAGCCCTAGACTGCCATTACGTACCTGTTCATAACTACTTTCTTTTAGAGAGCATAAAGAATACATTCTCCTAAATATTCAGAATGATGCAATGTCCTAAGGATGATTTGAGCTCTGTTTTTTCCCTCAGTTGGGATTTCTCTCTTACTTGTTATAGGGAAGAACATGGGATTTGTTTTATAGACTTTGCTTTGTATCCTGTCAGCAGATGAAGGATATTATGCTCTGTGCAGTGGGAGGGCAGTTCCTTGCTTGGGAAAAAAAATCTTGATCACTTCTTTCTAAGACAGAAGTGTTTGGAAGGATTGGAGATGGCCCGGGGAGATCCTCTTCTCTGTGGCAGAGCCCTGGTATCTATATAGTACTATATTTTGACCCTTTTGCTTCCTCAACTCAGTACCTCCTTGCATCTCAGCATTCCATTGAGCTCAGAGAAGAGAAATGTAAATCCCTGAGACAACCAGAATTATAATCCAGGCTGGATTAAACTACTGTGTTTGGGTTTTTTGTTTTGTTTTGTTTTATTTTAACAAAACCCATCTATCTCAAGCTGTGCAGCCAATTTTCAAGCTTCAGCTCCTTTATGTCTGGTCTGTCTTGTGTTTTGTTCCTTGTCTGGGGCCTGGGATTTGTTCATCCCTCCTATGGTTGCTCTAGCTTTTTACTTCCAAATGTAAAGATAAGAAATTTTTTTTGCTGCAGTTGATAAGTAGCAGGTATTATATTAATCCAAATAATTTAGAAATTAATGTCCTTTAGGGGGCAGTTGATTCTTAAAAACCGCCTGCAGTGGTAGCTGCATTGGAGAGTTTCTGGGGCATGGAGGGAGTGGGTGGGTTGTTACTGCTTACTAGCTGTCCAGAGGTATGTTTTTCTCACTGACATATCAGTGTGCAGCTATATAGAGTCACTAGAGATGGCAACTAGTTCTGTTTGCCTGGAGCATGCCAGGTACTTAGATGTTTAATATTCACCATATATTGTCTTGTTACCTTTCAGGTGGAGCGCAGAGTTCCTGAGGCAGGCGTGATAGAGTGAGTGTACTGTTAACTGTTCTTCATGCGTTTCTTCTGTCTTGCTGGTCAGAGAGAAACTGCTGAAAAAGAGTTCCACTTTCAGTACAAAATGTGGACTTTCAGCCCTTTTATCCTGAACTGAATTTATAATCAGGAGAGTCCAAGTCTGTGTTAACTAGTTTTTACAGCCTTGGTGTATAAGCCAGGAAGAAAAAACAGTTCAACATTCTGGATCAACAGAACTGCAAATATATTTCTTTTGCTTAGCAGTGTACATTTTCCTAGAACAGTCCCTGTGTAAACTATGCTGGAAATTACTTACCATCATCCAGGAATATAGCTGGTATTGCAACTCGAGCAGCCCTTCCTTTGAAGGTTTGGAAAACTAGCTGCTAGTAAGTGTCGTAGTGAAGCTAGGTCTCTGTATGCTGTATATCACTTACCCTTGGCGTCGAAATGGGGATCTTTTCAGAATAACCTTGGCATGAAATGTGACAAGGTGTGGTGGTGTGAGGTGAAGTTACAGAGCTTGAAAATTAAGTTTGCTTCAGTTGGGTCATCTTGGTAGAATTTTCTTACTAAGTGGTTCCTAAGAGGCAAGTTACAGATTCAGCTTTTGACTCACTGTATGATGGTTTTACTTTGAGGGATCCGGGGTTAGTTTTCTGCAGCAACTTCAGACTTGATGCTAGGTGGGCATTCGTGCAGAGCAGGCATCATTCAGATGAGATGTTTAGCTGCCCTCCCACTGCTAGCGTGGTAGTGAACAGTTCATTATGTAGAACTACTTTGTGAGATGTGTTTCTGTCAAGAGTCATGAAAAATATTGCTGGAAATAGTTACAGAATTTCCCAGAAGCACTTACAGACTGTAACAGATGTGCTTATGCTTTAACTTCCCATTTCAGTGTGAACAGTCAGCTGTATGTTCTTTGCATGTTGTTTGTGATTAGTAGTAATAACCAGTATCTAGGTAGTAAGCAAATTGTGTGTTAAAAGTGTTCTAAAGGTTCACTGACCTTTCATTTGTTATGATTATTTACAAATCAAATAAAAAAATGCAGAGGAAACAAAACTGGGATGCTATTCTCACGACAACAGTGTGCTGCAGGTAATACAGTATGGTTTATGCTCTGCATGTGTGATATGGAAGAGAGCAGAAGTTTCTGTTCATTTAACTCAAATACAGCACAGCGCAAAATGCAGTATGCCATCATCTTGTGAGCTGGGGAACTGTTTTGAGGGAGAAACAATGCTGGAGGGTGATTAAATCCTGGAGTGCCCTAGGCTAAAAGAGCAGTATAAAGTTTGGAGTTAGCTTAGGAGAAAATGAAACAGTAGGTGAAGCAAGCAGTTCGTACAGGAGTAAATAATACTTTATGACAATGTAACTCGTAACAGGGAAGAACTGTTTACCATCTGTACCAGCTACAATAGTTAAAGTACTGCTCAGGTACCCGTGACTCGGTTTCGCTGTGTCACGCAGGCTGATGCACACTTTGCTGTTAGCAGAATGGTGGTATCGCTCATCTGACTGAAAACTGGATTTTGCATCTTCAGTTACACTCGTGCTCTTTGTATACCTGTAAATGCAAACGTAATGGTCAGGGTGCAGTCTTGTATGTTTGTCTCCTTTAGATTCCCTGTGACGTACCTTGTTTATGTATCTTAAGAGCCTTAAAACTATGTGTTGAAGCTTTGGTGAAATGAGAGTGAGAGGCGGGAAGTACACACAAACTCACTCGCTTCTGCAGCACCCCTTGCTGCCTTACTCTGACCTCTGACTGTCACCAGAACATTATTGCTTCCCTTAGCAGTGCAAGGCTTTTTTGTCTTTTCCTTTTTAAAGAATACTCTTCCTAGTCCAGGTGTACAGCAATTCTAGTCTATGCTGCTCAGCGCAAGATAATGTCTTGTTGTTTGTTCATCTGATGGCTCTTCCCTTTCTTACATCCTCAGCAAGCCTGGTGTGTATTTGCTCAGCAAAGTACCGACTGGCGTTTCTAGGTGAGTGAATTGCATGTTTTTTGAAACTTGTAATTTGCTGTAGCAGAACAATGCCGTCATACTCAGCTTTCTGAAGTCTAGTCTCTGCAGAGTGTTTTGACTCTAGCAGGTGCACGTTGTCCTTCCTGTGTATCTTCTGTTCAGAGTACTTCTGGAAATACTTTGAGTATCAGGTAGCAGATACTTAGTGCAGTTCTGAGCAGCACTGAGGAGAAGAAAAATGAACCTCTTAACATCTAGTGCTTACTGCTTCTAGTGTTCTTGTCCGGAATAAGAAGAAGGAGCTATGTTCATTTGTTGCACAATTCAGAGTAAGTTGCTGCTTGAAATTTGGATCGGTATTCATTCCTGCGTTAGCAAGTGCATGATGTCTGTGTTGTATAGTGAAGAGCTACCAAACACTTTCAGTTGTAAACTGTGACTTGTTTTAAATTAATCTAATAAAAGTATTTAACTCTAGGCAGATTTGGTTACTATAGGATTGTCCCTTTTGCTTACATGCTATGCCTTAATTATTTCAGCTTCAGGACACTTCAAAACAAAACCTACTTGTTCTGTGATTCCTAACTAAAATGCATCTTATTTTACCTTGCTAACTTAGCTGCAATATCAGCATTAATCCTTTTCTTCTGATACTGATAGATTTTATTAATAGTGGAAAAGATGCCAAGGACATAGTAACTTTTTCTGCATTTATTTCAAAGCTTTCATCTTGGTTCCTTCTAAAACTGCAAATAAAGTTTTTTACTAATTTGAAAAGTAAAAGCTTTGACCAGCTGGAAAGAGAAAAGATACACAGCCAGCTGGGTTATTCTGTCCTTTTCCAGAGTTTGTTTTCATAATATGCTGCTGGAATATATAAATTTCTGGAAAGTTACTGATTGGATTTTGCATCTCTTTTAGTACCTTTACTATATACATTCTTATTGTGCTGTCTTTGGAGCACTGAATACTTGTGTGAGTAACCTCTTGTGAACAGCGTTCCTACTCTGCAGCCCACCACAGTGGCTGGAATTTTTGAAGGCTGCTGTTAGTACAGTCAAAATATAGAATGTACGTATGAAAAAGTAAAAATAGGAGAGGTTAAATACTCTGGGCTTCTTGTGCTTGGAAAAGAAAGGATAGGGTGGCAGTAGTGATAAAGGGCTATCAAATTCTGAGTGGCATGGAGATGGTGAATAAAGGGCCATTGTTTACTTTGTTGATTGTAGTACCATAATCAGGGCTATCTAATTTATCAAATGGGAAGTTAATAACAAGCAGAAGGATGCCATTTTTCACACAGTATATGGCTGAATGTGGGACTCATAGAATATTGTTGGTGTCATATGTCTTTATAGGTTTTAAAAAGCGATTAGATGTGTTTGGTGAGGGGAAGACTCATCAGGAGCTCCTGCTGCCTTCTGTTTTCAGACTTTTTTTTTCTTTTTTCTTCTTTGCTTTTGGCTGTGGTCAGAAATAGGTTGCTGGGTTTGACTTTTGGTCTGATGTGTTACAGCCATTCTTCTCTCCTTTGGGAATCATGGAAATTAGAATATTTTATCAAAGCATATTTAGAAGTGTATATTCCTTCAGTTTTTTTCTTTATCTTTTTCTTCCTTAGGATTCATTTGATTCCTGGCTTTATTGACTCAGAACAAGCAGACTGGATGTTTGAACAACTCCTCCAAGACATACCCTGGGGTCAGAGAACTCATATCAGACAGGGTAAGGCATGTGTGGGCCAACTTTTCAGGTCATTCCCAGGTCACCTCCATACCAAAATCCATGTATTGATTTTAATTTTACATATTGCTGCTCCTTCACATGTTTCTTTCCAGGTTTTCCATGCACATTTGAAGAGTACTGCTGCTTATTTTTAGTCTCTATCACCATGTTCTTACTGCCAATGAAATGAGATCTTTCTAAATTAAAATTCCCTGTTTTAAAAATCTTGGATTTTTACTGCATCCTTGCTATCTCCAGTTCTTTTCCTCACTCTTTTTTTTTTTTTAGATTAAGTCTGTGCTCTGTCCCTTCATGCTGTTTCCCAGTGATGCTGCAAAAACTGTGTTCTTTGAGGTTTCTGTCACCAGGAATATTTTTTGTCTCTCTCGCTTAAAATCCCAGCAGAGTATGTTTCTTTTCCCTTGTCTTTGCTTATTAGTTCTGGTATGCAGTAAGTGAGGAGACTGCTATTCTGGGTTTGTTCACTAAGGGGCACCTGTTATAGCTAAATTTCTCTTCAGTCAGGAGCGGATATAAGATAATATATCAGAGTAGTTACTGGACAGGGCTGGAAAATGTCTTCAACATCTGTGTTTATTGGCTTGCAATAAAGGTACAGTATAATGGATAATGTTACCAGTCAAGCATGAGAAATAGCTACCAAGATAGTCTTTTCAGACGTTGAAAGTACTTTTAACTTGATTTTTGTATTACACCACAGAGCACGCACATATTTGACAAAATATTACTTGTCCAGCCCTGCTACATTCTGCTTCTGTAACGTCCCACTGATGCTGCAGTCCTTTCCTCTTCATCCTTTCCAGTGGATACATCTTGCAACTTACGCCAGTGTATTGGGCACTGGAACCAGGAGAACATAAAACAAGCCAGAATTAAAAATAAAGTTCAATTTAATTTTGCTGTCTTTAACTTGTCCAGTCCCTGCTCTATCTGGCATAGGGGTGGGAAAATTGGAGTGGTTCCAAGATTTTGCAAGGTAATTCCTATTGCAGAGACAGGCCTGCTTTTGAATAATCTTATTCCTCCACTTGAGTTCTTTACGTAGGGCTGAGGATTTTAAGTGGCTGCTTTTTAACTTTAGGTGAGTAGACAGTCCCTTTTTGATCAAGTTTCTTGGCAGAGTTGTATCATCTTTCCATTTTAAGCCCTTTGATAAGGCAACTGAGGAAGTCTTCTTGTTTTTCTTTTTTTAGAAGTATCTTTTGAGGAACCAAGGCTGACCTCCTGGTATGGGGAACTTCCTTACACATACTCCAGGATAACAATGCAGCCAAACCCAAATGTAGGTATATGTTTACAGTTTTCTTTTATTGTCGTCTACAAAGAAATCCTTTGCAGAGGTTGAGACAAAAAAATTTCCTGGTTTTAAATAATAGAATAGAATAAAAATTCTCTATTTTTATCTAGCATATCTATCAGCATTTAATTCGTGGTCAGCAACAGATTCTAGTGGAATGTGGACAACTTCATGGACAAATATTGAGTGGATTGACTGAGAGGAGCATGATTTAGTTACTAAACGTTGGCAAAAGGAAACTCCAGAGTTGAACATTCTGCTTTGGGGTCACTGTAGCTGGACAAAACTCTAAATTGTTCTGTGTGACTTACTATATGTGTCTTTATATTGGAAACTGTAGTATATACAGTCGTACCAGTTTTTTGTTGTAAAGATATAGTAATACCAATTGCTGAAACAGTTACTTTCAGAAACACTTAGATTCAGTACTGCTTACATGAGTGTTTAGGAGTATTGTTGATTCTATGTGAGTGCTATGAAATTCATACACACAACCTGCCTGCTCAGCAACTCCAGATTGTATGATGCAATTTCCCACGCTATTTTGGAAGGGTTAAAAACCTTCCGAGTGACTCACTGGTGTTTTGTTCATGCTTACTCTCTCTCTTTCTCTGGCTTCCAGCCTGTTGTCCTGTCTCTTGGTATCGCTTTGTTTGAAATTTCCGTGGCAGTAGGCTACAGTGTTCTGAACTGTAAATTGTGACTGTTGAAGGCTGATAGTCCAAGAGAAAAGTGTCCCAAGTCCCAGAACTGCTGCCATAGGGGGGGTACCTCCTAGCAAAGCTCACTTTGGGAAAGGTGTTATTTAACAAGATGTGAAGAGTTTGTAGTCTTAGGAATACTATAGTTCAAAAATTCCATACTTGTTGTGGAAAAATAGGCGCTTTTTTTTCACTCATTCGTGGAATATTATTTTAAATAGACTTTTCTAGAAGCTAAATGGCTTTAGGGGTCAGAAGTCTCCCTCCAAAATCATTCTGCTGTACACTGATGACCTAAATCCAGTTCAGAATTGCCTGTTGTGGAAGCTGTTGATGCCCAGAGGTTGGACAGAGCCTATATGCCCTGAATTGCCTGCTTCGGTTCAGTTTGCATAAAGTTCAGAGTTAGCACTCATTGGGCCACTGGCTTGTTTTTCTCATCCAAGAGGTACAAGGCCTAAATCAGTCAGGCGTGCTGATCCAGTCTTTTAACCCTGAATAATTCTCCTTTTTACTGAGAGAAAGAAACTGTAGCAGAAAGTGAGATGCACTGGCAAACTTGCCTAGCTGGGAGCTAGCCACTGGCAACTGCCCAAAGGCAGTATATGGGTAGACTGCATGCAGGCACTCGGTGACATTTCACTCAGCTTTGTAGGTAAGGGTTCCTGCAGCCTAGGAACCCCTAGAAGCAGTGGATGGTGTCAAGAGCACAGTCCTTACCTGTAGAATAGGGTTTATATCACTAAAATATCCCGAGTAAAATGTAATTTAGCGCACAGCTTAGTGTCAAAATCAATTACCTGCCTTGAACGGTTCATCTGTAGTAATAATTAGCTTTGTGCCCTTAGTTTTTTGTTTGGTAAGACTGGGTGTGATTGCAGCACTGCTAGGTATAATCCAGTGCTTGTGCCTAAATGAATTTTGGTATTAGAAAAATGTTTCTATGCAAGCAGTGATGTAGTTGGTGACACAATAATGTTTCAACAAATCTACTTCTACTGCCGCAGCTTTGTAGTGGGGTTTCTACTGAATTGTAAAATTCACCATACAGTAATATTTTTAGTAATAAATACTTAAGGAATCCCATCTTAATTTGTCACTGAAAAGTGCTTTCAGTAATTCTTGTTGGACTTCTCTGTCACTGTATTGTGTGTCCTGCACATACTGCACGTTGAGGCAGCCCAATTACAAGCTATAGCCTTTTTTGGGTAGTGTTACTGATTTCCCTACATGTCCCATAGCTGCAAGCTATGTTTATATATAATTAATTATTCACATGATGATTAGTCATTGAAGGGGTGACTTAGCTAGAAATACCCCTAATAGAGAAAGATCGTAGAATCATTAAGCTTGGAAAAGACCTCTAGGATCATCAAGTCCAACTGTCAACCCAGCACCCCCAGGCCTCTGAAACCATGCCCTGAAGTGCGTTATTTGAACACCCCCAGGGATGGTGACTCCACCACCTCTCTGGGCAGCCTGTGCCAGGGCCTGACCACTCTTGCAGGAAAGACATTTTTCCTAATCTCCAATCTAAACCTCCCCTGAGGCAGCTTGAGGCCATTTCCTCTCATCCCATCACTCATTAATTGGGAGAAGAGACCGACCCCCCCTCACCACAGCCTCCTCTCAGGCAGCTGCAGCGAGCGATGAGGGCTCCCCTCAGCCTCCTCTTCTCCAGGCTGAGCCCCCCCAGCTCCCTCAGCTGCTCCCCAGCACACTTGTGCTCCAGACCCTGCCCCAGCCCCGCTGCCCTTCTCTGGACACGCTCCAGCCCCTCCATGTCCTTCTTGTCCCGAGGGGCCCAAACCTGACCCCAGGATTCATGGTGCAGCCTCACCAGTGCCCAGCACAGGGGCACCATCCCTGCCCAGCTCCTGCTGGCCACACCACCCCTGACACAAGCCAGGATGCTGCTGGCCCCCTTGGCCACCTGGGCACGCTGCTGGCTCATGCTCAGCCGCTGTCAGCCAGCACCCCCAGGCCCTTCTCCACTGGGCAGCTTTCCAGATGGTATGTTGAGGTTCCTGCAGTGTAGCCAATAGGTTAAAAACCCCTTAAACATGGGAAGGCATGAAAAGAAGTGGTGCAGACGTGATTATTAGAGGTGGATATTAGGAACTAATTCCTGTTGTCTGTTCCTCCTTCTGCCAGTGATGCTCTGGAAGGTTTGGAATCAGTCCTTTATCCGTTCTTGATCTGTGTTTCTGCTTATGTAATGGGCAAAAATTCTGTCCTACATTGCTTTGGGATTTTTTTCTTCTTAAACTTATGTAGTACGTAAAAGCACTCTGACAGATGAAGGTCATGATATAAGTTTATAACATTAAATAATGATTCACTGGACTGAGTTGTAATGGAATGTGCAGAGCTGCCGTGGGCTATGGGTACAGCAAGGTATTAGCAAAGGGAAGGATGAAATTCAGGGCCTGTGACACTGGTTTTGCGAACCACTGAAAAATTACAATGTCGAAGTCAAAACCCCAAGAGGTGATGAGGAGTTGGGCTTAACAAGCTGTACTAACAGAGCAGGGACAGAGAGCCACGCTGTGACGGTGTTGCACCAACTGTTGGCTCTTGTTCTGTGTCAACAGCTGCAGGCAATCGAGAGCGTGTCATTTAGTCACCGATTGCAACTTTCTGGATGCAGTAAGCCTACCAGCAATGGCCAAGTAACTCAGATGTTATCAGAGCCCTGTCTTAAACTCCTCTACCTTGGCCAGGAGGTTAAAAAAAACGGGTATGCGTGGGAGAAGTTGCACACTTTTTGTCTAAGTTAAGAACTCCCAATGTTTATCCATGGTCAGTCCAAGTAGATTTTACTCTATCTACTTTCTCACCTTTCAGTTAATTGGTGTGGCTGGCTACATTAGTATGAGCAGCAGACTGACTTTATTTTTTAAGAGATTATTTGGTATTGAGCGATAAGTAACATGCATATTTCACAGAACGCCCATTCCTCAGCTTTACTAAAAATGTAATCAGAATTATTCAGAGGCATTTGTTTGATTTCAAGTTTCTTGTGATTAAAGTGCAGTATATTTTGTTTCTTAGTAAGTTTTCCCCTTGTGTCTTGATGTTATCTGCTGCTGGCCTGATTTCATTGTATTTACCCTGCTCCTGCTGTGCTGATAACAGTGGCATCCCCTGCTGACCATGCTAAAGGAGCGCATTGAAGAGTTCACTGGCTATACCTTCAACTCTCTTCTCTGCAACCTCTACCGAAACGAGAAGGATAGCGTAGACTGGCACAGTGACGATGAACCATCACTGGGAAAAAATCCTGTCATTGCCTCACTTAGCTTTGGTGCTACCCGGACCTTTGAGATGAGGAAGAAACCCTCCCCTGTGAGTGTTCATATCACATTAAGAGAGTGTTACAGTTACTAATATGTTTAGGATTCTCCCTCTGTTTAGAGAACTTTAATTACTAAAAGCGTTTAACAGTAGTTGATGAAAGCACAACTTAGAAAGTTCTGTGGAATAAGCGTAGGGATCAAGAAGTCTGTCACACGGAACATGACATTTTGAGAATGGGAATGGGACCATTCTAATAACGTGCAGCAGTGTAGTGGTGCGGTGGAAATGCAACCTGGGCACTCTTCTGCCCAAATAAGAGCCTTTCCTGTTACTTAAAATGAAATCAGTGATGACAGAAGGAGACGTTCACTGTGTAAATGAACCAAAGAGTTGATACCATTCTCTTTAACTCAGGCAAACATTGTGTAATGCATAGTGTATGTGTAGCTCTGACTTCTCTTGTAAGTAAAAATCCTCTTAATAATGTTTACGTTTTGACTTGTGTGTGTTCAGACTGAGGGACAGTGAACAGAGGGAAGGAGCTCATTTCTTTTCTGTAAAATACCAAACTGTTGCATCATACTTTCAGATTAAACAAAGATCTTTACTTTGATAAGGAGTCATGTGTGGAACATCCTTTCAGGAGCTGGTGATTCAAAAGTGAATACTCTTTCTAGATAAAATGCTGTTGCTTGGGAATGCTGTGTTTATAAGCCAACTTAAAACTTAAATTTTGCAATTCATATTTATCCAAGTAAAGGAATCGCACATTCCTGCATTGAGAAATCGGGCCTCATTTTAGAGTATCCTGCTTCAGATGCCTTTTCTGCATGTGTAGTCTTAGAGAACTTCGGGAAGAAGTTTGCTGTCTGTTTATGTTGCTATTTATGCTGAATAAGTAATTCAGAAAGCAAAGGTGATGATTATCAGCCTATTAGAAAACTGTCTGCTGATGTACTGAAGTCTGCCCATCAGGAGTCGCCTTGGGTCACCTAGTCGTGAACAGCAAAGGTCAGAATTGGTACCAGAACACAAAGAAATAATTTATATTTTTCACCTGTTCTCTAGTTTGCAAATTCTTTGTTGTCTGAAGTGCATTTATCCTGGTCCCTGAGCATGAGATCACATAACCAGTGCATTATATCAGTGGGCATAGCATGAGTAAGTGTCTTTGATGCTGTGATGATGACAAAATGTCATCTGGAAAGTTCATTCCTCTGGAAAACTGTAAATGGTGCTTGGATTCATTTCTAGAAGTGCATGTTTTCCCCTGCGATGGATCAGAACCAAAGCCACTTAGATGTCAGTATAAACTTTGCAGTTTCTTGCATAAAAATCAAACCTAGTTCTTGAGCAAGATGTCTCTTTGTTCTGTTTTCTGAAAAACACCCACTATGAGCAAAGGGAGAAATTCAGTCTGTGCCATTCATAATTGGTCGCCTTCTTTGATTTGTACTGCATGATTTCTTCCCTTTTCTTCCTGAAATGGATGATTTTCTATAGATGCATCCCTCAAACTCTCCTCATATTTTTTTCTTCAGTGCCTCTGACTTGGTATTTCTGACTAGCTGAGTCTTGTCACCTATGAAGTGTATTCCTTTCACAAGTGTGACATACCTGTTTTTGAGGTATGAGTGATGTGCAGAGTGATCTTCGAGTAAGTTGCTATTAACTGCATCCTCTACCTAAGGGAACTTGTACTTAATAATTATATGGCATGCATTATGTATTCTTTGCACATTCCCAAAGCCTGCAATTTTCTGAGAGCATCCTATAACACTAGATGCTTTGCCAAGTGGGAGTTACAAGAGTCTCTGATGGAAATTACCACCTTTCAGGCTGTACCACCAAAGAAGTAATTTTCATACTCTGTTGCAGTGTAGCATTCTCTCTTTCATTAAGAGAAAGTTAAAGTTGATTGTAGATATTTGAAGTTTGACCATTATTTTGTTCAAAAGCAAGTTACAGGAAGAGGACCGTAGTCGAGGGAAAAGGAATTCAGACCAACAGTCATCACAGGCATTCAGGCTCTTCCTGGTTTGTAATCTGCCAGTATCAGTACATCAGGTTTTCCAGACTTAGTCTTCACTGAGGAGGGAAAGAGAAAGTAAATCCTTTTCCTCCCAAAATGAAACCTTTTTTAGGGCCAACATTCTAGTATTTCAGGTTCTAGAGTTTCAAAGGCCTTCATTTCCCTCTGTTCTTGTAAGTGCTTTTAAATATTTTGAGATGAAAGATCTAATGAAAATACAAGATGAGAAATACTGTGGTAGAAGCTCACTGTGGACAAATGGTACTGGAAAAAAAGACTGAAGCAGTTGCCTGTGTGTGATTATGTACTGGGTACAAATCAGTATGTACCACAAGTCACGTAACATCTTGTAGTGCTGGTGAAGAATACTAGATGAGAGCCTTCAGAGACTCAGTTTATGTTAGTGTCTGTACAAATATTTTCCATTTTCTATCTTGAAATGTGGACAAACTCATTATAGAATAAAATCCTGTTTCTCCAACTGCAAAGAAGACCAGTAGAGTTGGTGGGTTGTTTTTTTTTGTGCATGTTTGTGTGAATTTTGACATTTGTCTGGTAGGAATTTGATGGAATTTATATAGGCCATTCTGAAACAGTCACAAAAGGAAATCTTTTTATCCTTTCTCTGCATTTTTCCTGGGCAAAAAAAAAATGAAAAAAAAAGTTATTTAGGTGCAAATGGTATTTTTTCCTGAAAATTGTTCTAGGGTGAAGGGAGGGAAAGGTTCAGTCCTCTGTTTTTCTTTTTGGTGAGTACTGTGTTGGATGAATAAGTGTTCATCATGTAATAGGTGGTAAAGGAGTATAGAGACATGTATAGTTTATTTGAATCTTCATCAACAAGCATCCCTTGTGAATAAGTAGAAATAATTCCTACTCAGATTTCAGCCCAGTGTGTGGGGAAAAAAAAAAAAGCTACAAATACATTTCAGGAGCAAATTCCCCACTGGAATTAAGGAGACTTTTCATGGAAATTAACATCATGCCAGAAGCTGTTTTACTTTACCCACTGGAGTTTCTCTTTTTAAGCATTCTTTCTTCTAAACGCTGCCTTTTCTGTTTATTTGGACCAGTTGTGAGGTTGTAGCCAATATTTTGCCTTTGCTTTGAGTGGTTTCTAGGGTTTTTGGATGCCTACTTGGTAGTTCAAAGTCTACAGTGAAATGATCTGGTTTCTTTTATTTTCTACTTCTAGTTCCAGTAAATTACATAAACTTTTTCTTGCTTCCTTGTTCCCCCCCATTGTTGTAGCTCCTGCCTACACCGAAACCAAGAGGCAAATGCTTTGTTGTAGAGCTGTGATTCATACAGAATTCACACAGTCTATTGGTTTAGCCAACAAGTCCTCTTGTGCTTGCCCACATCATACCTGTCGCCTCTGCACTACTGCGACCTCCTCATGTTCTTGACACAGCCTCAAGGCCCCTGTCCCACTCATACATGACTTAATTGTC
This sequence comes from Anhinga rufa, assembly GCA_013400875.1. NCBI lineage: Eukaryota > Metazoa > Chordata > Aves > Suliformes > Anhingidae > Anhinga > Anhinga rufa. The sequence continues at coordinate 1,258 of VZTV01105829.1, read as the reverse complement.
CTACTCTAGAGGAATTGATTTCACTGTGTTAGATGGGTCTTTCTCACTTAGTCTCTACCATTTTTACTATTGCTCAGCTCAGCTCAGTGAGACAATGCCAGGTTATCTGATATAGGTCTTTTTGGAAGCTGGGTGTGAAATGTAAGGTCAAGGGTGAAGGGTGCTATTTAATGTCCCACTAAGTCCCACTGGGAGCTGCTCTGTAGCAGATGTCTGGGTGCCATAAGGACCAGTTGAGTGCAGGTGTCCAGTGAACTGCTGTGTGAACCGTGGAAGGAGTTAGAAAGCCAGCTGTCAGGTTGCTGCTCTTCCGCCTGTAGCCAAGGAGCCTGATGGGTGCTGGGGAAGGGAGGGAGCTTCATCTGTATGTTGGATAATAGCAGGATGATCGTGGTGTTCTCAGAATCAGCTTTCAGATGGGTCTGTCCTTCAAATGAAACACTAAAACACAGTCCTGTCCTTGAGTAGCTGTTCTAGCAGAAGTTAAAGATCTCCTAGTACTTTTGAAAACAGCAGAAAAATAACTCTTCATGCCCTAACAGGCCTAATTGAAGAAGAATGTGGGAGTATATGGAGCACGGTAGAAGCCGAGGCTTGGATCAAGACGAGGAGGACTGAACTTTTAGATTGGCATGAAGGAGACTCGCAGACAGCAGTGGCTGCAGAGGAGGAGGTGTTGTCCACCAGTATTGGCAGGACTTGAGCAGCTACAGATAAGCAGAGAGGAGTGCTTTAGAGCTACCTCACGTGCAGTCTGCTAGGTCAGCTGCAGAAAGACTGAGGGAGTTTAAAGACAGTCCTATGTAGGTGGGCAAGTGGATTACGTGATGAAAGGGCAGTATGACTGGTATCCATTCTTACTGAATCTGTAAAGAAAAGAGCTGCAGTGAGGATTTCAACAAAGGCAGTGAGAATAAACAGGTAAAATGCAGAAGTGTTGATAGATGAGACCACTTTGTCGTTGGAGGAGGGTGTTTCCACAGCTGGTGGTAGAGGAGTAAACTGGAAAAGAGGGATACAAGCAAGGCAGAAATCCGAAAAATATGAGCTTAGAAGTTTTGCAAGGATAATTTTCTTGGTAATTAAAAAAAAAAAAAAGGCTGCTGACTTCTGCCTTTGAAAATAATTTTGCATCATTTACATGTATAACTGCATTATTATGTATACATTCTTCTACAGCATGTTTCCATTTACTTTTCCTTACAATGGAAGATGCTTCCACACTATCCAGAACCCATTTCATAGAATCACAGAATGC
>VZTV01105828.1:309-27364 GCA_013400875.1 Anhinga rufa | reverse complement strand
TCCCGGCTGTGTCCCCTCTCAGCCTCTTATGCACCAGGCAGAGCTTGGGAAGCTGAAAAAGTCCTTGACTAGTAGTGTAAGTGCTACTTAGCAATGACTAAAACATCTCTGCATTATCACAGTGTTTTTAGCACAAATCCAAACTATAGCCCCATACTAGGTACTATGAAGAAAATTATCACAGCTGAAACCAGGACACACACCTAATGCTGTGAAACAAGATAAGGAGCAAGGACACAGGCTTCTTGATTTAGGATGAAGTTCTGAGGCTTATATTTCCAGGCTTGTATTTTTGGAAGGGTGCTGCTGAGTTTTGTTTAATACTGGCTTTATATTTTGCAGAGCCACTGAGATGGGATAAATAAGTGTGGGAATTTTTAAAATAAAATTTATGGCTTCTTACTGAAACAAACTGAAACCCCTTTTGTGGTGAGAAAGAGTAATGTATGCAAAATTCCTGAAAAAAATTCCACGATTTTCCTCCCAATGTGACTTGGCATGCACACAAGCTATTCAACAGGCATATATAAAATAGAGACAAATAAGAAAAATCAGATGCTACTAAGAAAACGTATAACACTGGATTCTGCTGGGGCTTTGTTTTTGTTTACTTCCTTGGGGTGTTTTAAGGAAACAATGTGGCCAATTAGGTCACAACGAGCAGTCAAGGAGAGACAGAGCTTTTTAAGGCACAGATCAGCCTCCCTATCTCCCTTCTTATCATTACTAAAGCTAAGATGACTGATGCAGTATTTTGGCAGAGCCAAAGCTTCTGTTGCAACCTCTGGCTAAAAAACTACTTAAAGCTCTTAGGCTCTCCCTCCCTCATTGTTCAGGCTTTCCCTCACGTTATGAATCTGCTCATCTCCTCTCTGGTTCCCAACACGTGTCCCTTGTGGTCATGTCTTTACCCCCTGATCTTCAGCACCGACCTGATGGTCTCATTTGCAACCCAACCTCAGCTATAGCGTGGCTGTCCACCCTCTGATTTACTGCTGACTTGTCTTGACCCTGTTATGTCCACTTGACAAGTTGCTGTAAAGGTCCTTTTCTCCTCCTGTTTTTGATGGGATTTGGTTCTTTTCTTTTTCCACCCCTTTCTGGCCCTTTACTCATCCATCAAGCATAGACAAAAATATCTTGACTTTCAAGCCATCCAACCTGATGTTGAGGTTGTCCCATCCCAGTCCCACCAGTCCCCTGACTGTTTAGAGCCCAGACATTGAAAACTTCCAGCAAAATACCATTTTCTATAATTCCACTTGCTGGAAGTTACCCAGATATTCCAACACTATCACTTTGCCAGTGTCTTTCACGTCACTTCTTAAATACCCAAGAGCATACCCAAAGTACTCCCAAACACCCCTGGGAAAGGGCAGGCTGCTCAGGACTGACTCATGGCACCTTCTTCAGCTTTTTACCTTCTAAGTTATAAGTGTTTCAGCCCATTTTTTTGCTCCAGCACATCAGAGTCTCTTGTCACTGCTCCAATGTATGTAGAAGAGGATGGGGAAATGATAATAGATGACAAGAAACGACAATAAAAGAATGAGGAAAATGCGCTTTGCATTACAGTATGTGCATGCACACATTGCAGGCAGAGTCTTGAAGCCAAAAGGATGCATGCCTGATGGGAGATAGCATACAGCAAGAGACAGAGCAGTCTAGACCTGAAGTGTACCACCCGCCCATGTATATTTGGTAAAAAACAGCTCTGGCTGCTGGATTTTATTTTTCTCACTGAGGTACACGTTGCTCTTAAATAAACATGATTATACCCTACGTGGAGCTGCAGCTCGGTCCAAACACTAAAAATAGCAGGCAGAAAGTAGAGACTTCAATTAGATGCATACTGCTCAACAATTTAACTTCTAATTGGCTTGTGGTTATTCCCCAACTAGGAACCAACCCTGTTGTGTTTAAAGGATTGACAGTCTAGCAAAACAGGGACCTGAAATGAATTTTTTTAAAGTGAAATGACAAAAAAAAAAGAGACCTGTGTGTTGCATGTCGAGGAACTTGCATGTTTGTGTGCCACTTATCTTTAGCTTAGAGCTATTCTGCGGCTAGTCTCATCATCGTGGGTTTGAAAGTTAGGTTCAGCTTCGCATCCTCTCCTCAACTCCATTTCTGTGGCCCCACAAAGTTTTTCTAACCTAATTTGGGTTAGATTTGGTTCCTGATTCAGCTCATGGTGTAGTACTGCAGGATCAGTGGTTGGAGGCATCCCAAGAGCATCTTGTTTTCTGCCCTCCACCACTGCAGTCCAAAAATCTATGTTCCTTTCAGCTAGCAACAGCAGAGCCTCTATCATCTACATTCCCTTAACTTTTATCAATACAATTCTTCCTGTTGACTCAGCCTGGAAGCAGTAGATCTCAGTGTGTGGTTTGTCATGGCATCAAGAAGTGATGCTTGTGCTTAGCAAAACTTGTGCCGTGTTTCAGCAGGTTGCACACACAGGCACGTAACACAAAGTGATCTTCAGCTTCAAGGGAGTCTTTTGTCAGAAAATGGCATGACCTATAATTCCTCAACACACATCTAGCCTGGTGCAGAATGGGAGGAGGATGACAACAGGACTCAATTTTTGGCAGAACGGCAAAACCATGCCAGTGCTCACACCCCACTTTAGCAGAGCTTCCAACCTAATTCTGCCCTGGCATATGGTGTTCAGCAGACAAAGCTTTTCCAGGCCTCTGGTGGGATTGAGAGGTGGGTTTCAAGGATACACCAGAAAAAAATTATAGAGCTGCCCATGTGCCCAGCAACAATACAGGAGCCTGTGACTCTGTCTACAATCAGGGCATCACTCCTTTTTTCCCAGGACACAGGAATAGTCCTTTCCTGCCCTTATTTCCAAGCCACCTTTTCCCCCAACTCAACACCCACAGAAAATTTGTCTACTATAGTCCCATGATCACCAAGGTATACAGTTGTCCGTGTGACTGTGACTTAACTGGAGGAAAGCATGACAATTTGGGGAGGGGAACATAATCTGTAAGTAAAAGTAGTACTTACATTACAATATACTCTATAGATGGTTGGAAGGTAAATTCTGGGTGTCTTTCCCCAGTGCTGCAGCCCAGGGGATGTCTAAGAAAGCATTTACACCATCATACTGGGGAAGAGAGCACACAAGTAGTACTGTGTTTGGTCTGGTTAGGATGGAATTAAATTCAGCTCTTCTGCCCAAAACCATGTGCCAGCAGGCAGTCCTTCCTTGTGTGAATAGGTTTCACTTCAGCAAGAAACATCCCAGAAACCACCATGGCCTGAATGGTTTCAGTTTTGCATTATTCAGTGGAGTTCAGTCCTATAATTACCTGACTCCTGAACAGCAATGTCCACTTACCCAAGGCTCTTGCACGGGGTGGGATAACAGTGACAATGATGGGGTTTTTGGCCATATTCTTTCACTGAAAGTGAAACTTTGCCCTGTATCACAATGGTTGATCAAAACAAAAGGCAAGTGTCTAGCTGCCCTTGAACTGTTCATGAATTAAGTAGTAATGAAGCTATTGTAGGAAGAGCACAGCTTTGGGAGAATAATCGTGTATAATATAGCTAACGCCATGGGGCAGCTCTGCGTAAAGAGCAGAAGGACAGTAAGTGATTCAAGACAGCATTTGATTCTCCATGAAAAACTACTTTTCCAACACAGGACTTAGCTTTTTTACTCGTAGACTTGATATCTCTTCATTTACTGCATCAGATGTTCCATAACAATTAATTAAAAATAAATATTCATACCCCAAAATTATTCTTTTGCAAAATAGGGTTTATTATGCTCTACAAGGAGTGAACTGAATTAAAGCACAGAATTGAAATAATGACCACATTAAGTAGGCTTGGTGATTAGCCAAGATATACTTTTAGTCCTAAAAGGCGAGACTGTAGCATCATCACGCAGCAGTGACACTCCTGGTGTGTGGCCGACGCCCGGGGAGGCTCCCATTTGAAATTGCTTTCTTGCCAATTGTTGCAAGTGAGCTTGTTGGTTTTTCTTGAACTCCTGTAATTTCAAAAAAGAAAAGTGAATAAAAGGAAAGCTGCATGGGGGTCTGTTCTCTGACCAGGTACAGCATCTGCATGAGCTGCTTACAAAGATAGATATTGTATTGCCACATACTCAGTCATCATACAACTCTATTAACAGTGGTTGTTCTGCAATGTTGCAGCAGCACAAGGTCCGGAGGGCTCAACCACTACAGCCGTCTCGTCTCATTACACAAATCCATCCCTGCATCACTGTGTTTGTTGGCAAGTGTCTCTAGGCAAGCTGGAAAAAATAATGTAAATTAGTTTCTTTGCAGACAATGGGACCAAGATTAATGTCCAGGACTGTAGGTGAACATGCATTATTTTTTCTTTTTAGGGCCAAAATCTCAGAAAGAAAGGCTTTAGCTTCTTCTAATACAAATTCTTTGTTAGAGTGCATCCAGGTCTGGCATCCACAGGTATGAACTGGAGAGCCCATGTCCCTCTTCTGGCCACTATCACAAACCCATCGCCCTCTTGGGCTTTCAAGCAGTAGCAGGACTGGTGGCCCCAGTTCTCACTTCATTGACCCTCTCTCTTACAGACTTTCCAGCCTAAAAAGAAGAGATGTCTGCTGCTAAAAGCCTACCACATTAACTCTGACAAATGTAAAAGTAGCTAAATAACAGGAACAGGAAATAACTACCCAACGTTTGCCAGCTGCCAGCCAAACACTAACCCGTTTGAATAATTTTTGAGCCCAGTTTACTAAAAATTGTGATCTGGAGTTAAACATAGCAAGATGCAAATAACACAGGGCAAGAACTGGCTTGGGTTGGATCCTTGCTTTGGTTTACAGACCTTGGAATAACTCTCCCTGTTCATTTGGTGCTGGGAAGCACGGAGGGACTTCTGGAGGTTGCAGATGCTCAGCACCTCCCAGGAATTGCTCCACATTTCACAGTATCAGGCCCTTGATAGTAGGTTACCAGTTCTCCAGGGCACACACAGTATACTTAGGGATGCATTTAAATGAGAGACTACAGATGAACAGATTTCACACAGGATCCTTTCATTAAAGCCTGGATAGACACACATGCAAAGTGAATCCTATTGACCATGGAGCACAAGGTAGCTGTTTCCAAACCCTGTTATTGGGGATCCCAGCGTGGAAAGGCTTGGCCACCACACTGAAACACCATCACCATTTCAGTCCTGTCTGGATGGTCTTCGGTCACGGTCGGTAGTGTGGAGCACCCAAAAACTCACCCTGTGCTGACTCCTTGCCCTTTGCTAGGTGAGGTTGGAGGTGCAAGGAGAAGCTACAGGAGACCTGGGCATCCCATAATGAAATAGTTGGGGTTTCGACTGTGAAATGCTCTGGATTTAGGTTCATTGTCTTTTTTTCTCTTCCCAAATACAAAGAGTCCATGCTCCTTTTCAGCTGCACCACTACCTGACACAGTTATTTTTTCTTCAAGAGAGACCATGCAAGCTCATTTCAGTTTAGGATCCATGGAGGTGGGGAAAGGAGAGGCCATGTCCAAGGTAGGGTTTGGGGTATCTGGCTATGTCCATGGATTTGTGGTGTTCATGCACTTTCCAAATTAGGGATAGAGGAGAAAGGAATTTTAAGGAAGATTATATAGAAGAAGAGGGTGCTAGTAGGACATACGCATCCCAAGTGTCCTTGGCAGTTAACCCTATGGCTCATATCAAACTTCCCTCTCAAAATTCTGGATTCGCTGGTATTGAACAGTGAAGGTGGGATGTTGCCTCAGGTACAGAAATATCCAGGACCTGCTGCCTCAGAAATACAAATTGAATTTCTGGGGCCAAGAAGGTGTTAAAAACTCAGACCAGTCCAAAGTTCCTGTGACTTATAGTTAGGAACTTAAATGTTGCACCACAAGCACCAAAAGCCTCATTCTCCACAAGACACCCAGTTTTGGTGGACCACGGTGGTGTATCTAGAAGGTGACACCAGTCACCACCACCAGCAGTCTGGTTTCCTCCATACAAGACAAATCTAACCAGTCAGGTCAGACTGTCATAAATATGTGACACTTCCAAAATCAAAAGGGTTTGGAGCAAATAATTTTCTTTCAACTATAGCAGGGCAAGCCAGCAACTTGCTGGCTGGGGAATATATTTATAAATGCTGGGGATGATTCACTGGGAGGACTGTGACTGCCAGCAGCTGCTGGGATGCAGTGCTCAGGTGCTCAGGGCTCCACAGCATCTTGTGAAAGGCAAAGAATTTGTTCATTAGACCCTTTTATTTACTTGTTTATTTGTTACAAAAGAGTCTTGTGGGTGTGTTTTATTTGGCCTGAGACATCACTACCATCTTATATTTCAGGTGGTAGCTTTTTTTCAGGCCACACCAGGATTTTTACAGTGACCTGACATCCAGCAAAATATATTTGGTATGGTTGGTTTTTTTTTTTGTCCTCAGCCATAAATATCCTCTGTACACAGCTATGATATATTGGAGCTGTACATCCAAATGCTGTATGAGCTGTTGAACTGATTTATAAATTCATTACCAATTTATAAAATGGTGACAAAACTAAACCAGCAGAAATAATTTGGAAATTTTGGGGCACTGCAGTGGGTGGTGTGTCTGTCCAAAGGGTGCTGGCAGATGCTGCAGGTGCTGAGTGCTGCTGGAGGGGTCAGAAAGTGATGGACAACTCCAAGAAAGGCAACAAAAGCAGCCAATCCAGGGCTATTAAATGCCCAAATTTGCATTACAGCCACTGCAATTTGTTTGTTCCCAGTGTAGTCAGTAATATAAGTTGTATGCACCTGGAAATATGCTGTATAGAACATCTAAAGATGAACAAAAATGCATGCAATCTGATCACTATAATGTAGGCATACACCAGTGACCAGCAAAAATAGACGTTATATTACAGTACTGTAGCTTGGCAGCCGAGGAGTAATCCCTTTGAGTGTTGGATCAAGTGGATCAGAATGGTGCCGGGTGCTGTGTATATAAATAAAGTGATGCTGTTAATAGTAAACAGCTCTGCTGCTCTTTTAAGAGACATATTTCTTTGACACATGCAGAAAGTTAAAGTTACAACTCTGTGAAATTTCAGTTTGCTCCCTCATCTGTTTATCATTTACTCTTTGGATGCTTGTGCTAAGAAGTTAGGCTTTCAGAATAATGTTTATGGTAGGTGGTCCCTTCAAAGCTGGTTTCTTTCACTGAAATGTTTTGATTTGCTGCGTGAGACTCATGCAAACTTTTCCTTTAACTGTATCCAACACCGTGATGAACCAGTGCAAGAAAAACTACCATTGCAGTATTTCTCCTTTCAGTCATATACTTTGAAGTGTAATTTTTCACTGAAATTCAGGGCCAGAGAACTTGTTTGGGTTTTTATTCCCCACCTCCTTCATTCCTAAGTGAAAAAGAAAATGTTTATATGCATGATGTTACTCTCTATATATCAACATATAATCTAAATATAGATATATAAAATTGATTTTATACACATATATGCACACACATTAACATAACAATAACTGCCCTTTGTGGTTGCTCTGGCCATGGCTCTCCCAGCCATAAACCAATAAACTTTCTGCTTTAGAAAATTGTTTTTTTTTCAAAAGTGATTTACAACTATTATGCCAAGGACATGGGATATTGACACAAAAATTTAAATGTTTTCTCCCTGTGTGTTCACCTAAAGAAGATAGCATCCCATTCTCCATAATAAGCTACAGGAGCACTTTCCACCAGGACAGTTATTTATTGCATAAAAGAAAAAAAGGCTCCAAAACAAGAATTTAATCTTTCTCTATAAAGAGATATCATAAATCAGCACAGCCACTGGGACATGTTACAGGTCTTCTGTTTCACATGGAGTGGATGCTGTACATCAAACGGAGGCTGAGCCTTGCTGTGGAAGTCATACACACAAGCACAAAAGATTAGCAAAAAAAAAATTAAAACTTAGCAAATCTGCATAAGGATCCTTTTCTCTATAATAAAATAAAAATAAAAAGAAAGTGGGTTTTTTTTTGACTGATGTTACAGTGCTCTCTAAACAATAAGTGCTCCCTCACAAGAAAAATACTCTCCAGACACACGTGGGGACTGCTGCATTTACTTAGTTTTTTTAAATGCTAAATATCAATGAGAATTGAGGCAGCAATGCTCAAACCAAGGCTAAAAAGATCCCAGGATATTTGCCAGTGACCTCAACTCAGCTTTCATCCTTTTCACATGGGCTATTGCAGCCTGTGCTGGACTCATCTGCAGGGACGGTGTTGACATGCCTGTGCAGAGCTGGAGAGCCAAGTGGGGCAAAACAGGTGGAGGATGGTGAGGACTGAACCACTGGGAAAGCTGGGCAGCAAATACACAAGGGGAAAACAAGGCTTAAAAAGACTGACGAGGTTTGGTTTCTCTTGAGACACATCATTCCCAAAGCAATAACTCATCCCTTATAGGGCAGCATCAGCTCTTTAAATAAGAAGCAATGGATACTAGGCGAAATATCAGTTTTTTAATACTGATTTTAAAAAGTATTGATTAAAAATGTGTAATATTGATTTAAAATATTTTTTAATCTTGATTTTTTTTCTCTATTTTTGCTTAAAAATCCCAACCAAGCAGCCCGTTTCCATCGGCCAGGCATGCTCTCCGCAGCACCGTGCTGCCGGTGAGACGTCCTCATCTGGGCGGCAGCTCCTCGCAGCAGCCCCGCGCCACCCGACTCGCCAGCCTTGAAAGGCGCTGGCGGGAGAGCTCCGACTTCCTCCGAAAGCCTTTGTGTGCTCTGGCTAGCCCATAAATCAGCCCACTCATGCTGCGCGACCTTCTGACATGACCAGCAGACAGGAAGATGGGGAGTGCGAATGACAGCGCCGCTCAGCAGGTGACTGCCGACGATCGAGCTATAATTTAAGCACCCAATAGAAAAACGACATGTCAGGATGTTGCACTGGGAAAATGAGACACTGCCCTTCATGGCATCCTTGCCGGGGAGGTAAGAAAGCATGGGGGATTATTATTTTTTTTTATTATAAATGTTTTAATTCGATGTAAGATGCTATGCACTGCTCCCGGCAGCGTGAGACCAGATGTAATTCTTGTTAGTTTTCTTGCCCTCCAGCTGGCAGCGAATGGGGAGTTCGTTGAGAGCGACATGCAAAGATTTGCAAAGCTGAGACCAATGTTGGGGTTGTGTTGCTACTCCAAATATTTGGAATTTTACCTCTTTTCCTTTTAAAACCATATTGCTTTCATCCCCTGGTGCAGCCCCCTCTCTCCCTCCTCCTGGGTGCTCAGGTTCGTGTGCTTTTTCTTAGCAGTTTTGGGCTGGAAGGAAGACAGAAGAAGGAGAAATTAATACATTCTTCCTTAAAGACCTATCACCTATGGAGAAACTGCTCGAAGTCCTGCAGCATCCCAGTGGGATTGCCTTCAGCTGAACCACATGCTGAAATTACAGTGTTCAAATTGTTCAGAAAAGCAACAGAAAAACAAACCTCATTTTCTCTTGGTGGCTCCATTTACACTTTGGCTCTACTTCCACTGGGCAACCTTGGGTAAAAAAGAAAAACTTTTTTTTTTCAAATGGGAAAAAGCCCTGTATTTAAAACTACTATTGCCCTACTCATGGGCAGTCACTGCTGATAGCTCATGTGCCCGGGAGACCAGGCATGTGTACGTTCAGCTCCTATTTCCAGCAAAACTCCTGCAGGAGGATTCATTTTATCTGTTGGAAATAGCTTATCAAGGCCAAGCATCTGCATTGGAGTTTTCCCAGTAAATCCATGTCTGGGCAGCAGTGGTTCAGCCTGTACCATTGGCAGCATCCCTATCCCATAAGGAGCAGGACCTGGGCAGGGTGGGACTTTCCTTGCCCTGGGTATGGGGAATACGCACCATTTGCAGAGGGATGTCCCCCATAGCCAGCTCCCGCTGGTGCTTGCAGATGTCAGCAGCACAGAGTCTTGCCCCCACACCAATGCCCGTTGCTTACCTTTCCTGCTCAGACGTTAATGGGATAACGTTAGCCAAATGCTTTGAAGATGAAGAAGAAAGACTAGGCAAACAGAGGCAGATAAACAGAGCGCTTCATCTTCTGAGTGGCACTCGGTGAAGGGTGCTTCCAATTATTTTTCCCAGCGTCTCCACATATTGGAGAAGACACAAGTCACAGCTGAGGTCTCCTTCCCCCCCAACCCAAAACATACCATTTGATCTGCCCCTGCAGGATGCTGCCGCGAAGCACGCACTGATGCATTGCTTGAGCTGCTGGTTAATTCAACAGCCATTAACCTAAGTAAAACTATAACCTGCTGAGTAAACATTTCCCTATTGTTTCTAGAGATTACTGTGCTGGGAAGTCATTAATAACCTGGAAGTACATTCAATTTATCTTTGTTTATTAACTGCTTTTGTCAGACACGAGGATCGTCCTCCCGCTATTGAAGTATCATGCTATGACATTAGCCCCAACTACAACCTCTGTAAAGTCAACAATCTGATATGGTCATTAATCTCACACTTCAAAAGGGGAGGCAAGAGATTGAGAAGGAAGATCTCACATCTGCTCTTCCACTTGCCAATTGCTACGGCCTGACTTCAGATAATGGCTCGGTCTAGCATCCCCCTCGCCAGCTAGACCCCACCAGGATCCCCACATTTTCACTTCCAGCCAAAAGGGACCTTCAGATACAAAGCAGGACCTGCAGGAGACCTGTACCCTGAGGAAGAGGAGCTGGAGATGTTCTGCATACCCCACCATAGCAGCTCAAATAACTACATTTAGATGACCAAATCCCATCCCTAGTCTCTAAGTCTAAAGCTGCATAGGTACTCCCATGGATACATCCAGCTCATTTTTGAGCTGAAGCCAATGTACCTTGCCCCAAATTCCAGTTTGGTGCAGCAGGTCCTGGTGGGTCCAGAGCCTACCACTGTGTCTGTGGCTTCAGAGGATGCTATGGCTCACTGCAGACCTCCCAGGAGCTGGGGGCAAGGGAGGACCTCAGTGGTGAAGGTCCATCACCACAAAGGTTAATGATAAGCATTGCCTCCTCCAACTTAGTATGGAGCCATTTCTTCATCCATTATGCACCCTTTTGGACAAAATAGAGTTAGAAAATCCACTGGACTTGCTGTAGGAGCAGTTTGGCATGTTGGAAATGGGTCAATGAAATGCTTAACCCCCTTATTATTCTGGAAGGGATGACTTAAAACACTGTTAAAATAATATATTCTTTACTAACCACATTTTTTTTTCATGTGCTTTCACTACTGCTAACACTGCCACATGTCCAGGACACCAGTTATTGTAACGAATGGAGCAGGAGAAGCCATGTGTAAAGTATCCTCTGTGGTTAAAGCCATCACAGCCAAACCAAACCTAGCATAATTTTTTTCTGGGCAGTGTTTGCTAAACGTGCTACAAGCATTTGCTTTCTAAATAATTTCTTTCCTACCCAAGGAATTGGCTTATAGCACAAGCCATGGATGATAAAGTTTTGCTCTCTGTGTACAGAAACCACCCCTTCACTTGTCCTGGGAAAGTCACTGGCAGCTTCTTTCATGGGTAGGAGGAGTTATTTAATAGCATAAAAGAGAAACTTAATTAAAAATGAAAACTTAATTAAACTTCCTTAAAACTTCATGAAACTTCATTTAAACCCTGGTTTAACCAGGATATTATTTTTTCTTACTTACCTTTGTGGGTAAAAAGGAAGATGCCAACTCTCTTCTTTGAAAGTATGACATGTATGACCTACAGGAATACTTCTTTTCTCTTACCATTTTAAAGAGAGGATTTTTTTATTTTATGCTACCCAGCCCACCAGGAGCTGTGATGTGTGGCTGGGTGGGTGGGGTGGCGATCTCTCCTCCTCCCTCTCCCCTATCTCATGCACTTGCCTAGCTGGTTGGATGCTCTCCTGGTGTTGGAGATTAGGTCCAAACCCCTCCAGGTAAGGAGGAACTTCAATATGCATCTCCCACAACCTAAACTGATGCTTTAATCACTGAAATATTGCATAAGGAGAAGGAGGAGGGTGCCTTTCGGAAGAAAGGACCTTTTTTTGTTTGTTGAAAAAAGGTATTAGGGGAAAACCCAGCAGAAGTTTCAAGACCTCCTGAGGCCTCCAGAGTGATGAACGCTGCCTGAAAAGACATACTGATTTCTTTGAGCCTTAACTGTACTTATCTTTTCACCATTTCTACTAGCTGGCTTACATGAGTCTTCATCTACTCTTCCAGATGCTGAGGTGGCTGGTTGAGGGAGATATAACTCCTCTAACACCTTCATCATCATATCAATTTTTTTGTTTGTTTTAAACCCTCTGACATTTTTTTAATGACGGGCACCTCTATATGAAAAAGGTTATATACTCTGTATGTATGTATGACACTGAGAGCTGCAGCATGGCTGATGACAGTATTCACTTTTACCACATACTTTATACATATGCTAAAGACGTTGTGTATAAGATAGTATTTATCCGTAGCTACTGCTCATGCAGGTGCATGGTGCTCCATACCATGTCAAAGGAGAAACTGAAATAGTCTTTTGACGAAAAATATCTTCTTTTCTTTTGCAAGACACTGTGTGTGTGAATTGCTCTTTTCAGACCTGTCCACTTCTTCTGGGCTCAATTTGTCATGCAGGACAATGGCTTTGCAGGGCATTTTCAGGAGAGACCAAGTAATATCCCTTCACTCATGTTAGATAATATAGTTCAGTATCAAGTATCCTTTAAAACTGGATTGTACACAATGCAATGTGTTTGTAATCACAAGCCTTGGGAGGATTTTACTGCTTTCATCATAAGCTTATGTGGGCAATGAAAAAAAATTAAATTGCTGTATGTCATCTACATCCTGTAAGAGAAAAGGTTTCCCCTCCCAGATTATTTCTTTGGGGAAATGACCACAGACAGGCACCCAGAACTTCTTGCAAGTGTAATTTAACCATTTGCTCTGTAACTGGGGGAAGTCATGCGTGGGCTGGAGAGGGCTTGGTGTCTAAACCCTGCCAGTAGGTAATGGCAGAAAGAAAGGAAAACGGAATCTTTGATCTCGGTGAGGTGCTAATTTGTAAGATTTGGGGGTTGTTAGGGCCTTAGGAAGCGAGGGCCAGCACATACACCAGGGTGCTTATCTGGCAGGGGATTAATGACGCATTACTATCTCCACACTCAGCCATTTACCCAAGCGTTTGAAGACAAGCCTACGTGTCAATGAAGGCATTAGAGCGGACACCTTGAGCCCATCAGGTTTATCTGGCTGCTGCTGACAGGAACAGTAGGTGACACCGAGCCGGGCAAGAAACTTCAAAGTTTCATGGGCTGAAGTCTTGCACTGAAGACAAACAACCTTTGCTGCTGGGGCCGGGACAAACAGCCGGGTGGGGAGGGCAGCTGGGAGATGAAAGGCTTGTCCCCTCAGCGGCACGTTGGCAGCCGCACTGCCCTAGCTGGCCTTCCTTCCATGGAGGGGGGCTTGTTTTAATGGAAACTTTCATCTCAGCCCTCCTGAAAGCAATGGTGTTTTAAAAGGAGGAACGAGAGGATTTGAAGCAGATGAAGACCAGAGAAGTCACCTGCTGCTAGGGCAAACACAACACCCAAGAAGAGGGACGGTCCCTTGATGTTGTTGCGGGATAAAATGCAACATTCAGTTCCAAATGCTGGGATGCACTGTGCAGCAAAGCCATGGGGAGGGAACAAGGGAAAAGAGAAACATGAAAAGTAGAGGCAATTTGCCCAACACTTCTCTATATTTCCAAATCTCAGTTGCTCCAATAGATGCTATTGCTTCCTCTGAAACCTCACCCCTCCTACCCCTGCAGGCCTCTGCAGTTACAACCACTGCTACTAAATCTTGTAACCAGCTTGCAAATGCCACTGAACTTAAAAACTGTATGAGAGCTTTAAACAAATAAGATGGTTATTTAAAAGGTAGTGAGGGATTATTTTCATGGTGAGGTAAAATGCTGATCCTTAAGGCCAGGATTAATGTTTGAATCAGTGAACTTAACACCTTATGTTTTGTCTCCCTGATGTGATTTTAACAAATAGGCATTTAAATGAAAAAAGAAATTTAAAAATAAGTATAACTCGTATTTCACCTTTATCTATATTGTACGCTATTGAGGACAAATACATAAGGACCAACAGAAGTGCTCCTGGTTGAACATTTTAAATCTCCGAACAATATCAGTCTGAATAAATGTCTCAATAACATGCCCCGACATGAGGCTACTTTTAAGATGCCACCATTAAAGATCTGACATCTAAGTTTATTTGCTCATGAAAATACAGAGTCATGCAGGTTTGCAACCCAAAGATTTCTCCAGCTACAACCCAAATTCTTCTCTTCAGTGCCAGTCATTTTACTCATGGCCCACACCATTTGATTGCGCCACGCTGGGAGTGGGAGAAGCAACATGATGAATGTCACGCTTTCCAAAGGTGTCAGATAAGGTGCTTGTGAAGGCTGCAGAGCTGATGGTGGGTACTGATGGCTCCTGAAGCCACCTCAATGCCAAGCTAGGTTGGAAGGAGCACCTCTGC
Organism: Anhinga rufa; assembly: GCA_013400875.1. Lineage (NCBI taxonomy): Eukaryota > Metazoa > Chordata > Aves > Suliformes > Anhingidae > Anhinga > Anhinga rufa. The sequence goes on along the minus strand of VZTV01105828.1, from coordinate 12,811 downwards.
CCTCTTCTGGGACAGCCACAGCCTAACTTGACCTCCACAAGAATTTAAATCCCCTTGGATATACAACAGCACTTGTGATGGTTTGAGGAGGACAGCAGTTATGAAGATGTGTACATTAGAGCTTGAAGCTCCTGCCCAAAATCTGTGCATTTAAATCTCACCTGGGCTCTGGGACTCAGCGCCTTTACTGGGGGACTCGGGTTGAATGCGGAGAAGGGGTACATTACAATTTGGAAGTCTCTCTAAAGCAAGTGCATCAGTGTGATCAGCTGACACAAAATTCATCCATGCTTCAGCACACGTCTTGATCTCACTCACTTGTGGTCCGGGCTTGCTTCTTTTTTTTTTGGCTGCCTTTAATTTGTGGCCATTCAGTAACCACTAGTTGCAGGCCTGCTGGGCTCAGCCCCCTTTACAGAAGCTGTTCTCTGCAACCACAACCATTTCAGAAAAATCAGGATGTGATGGAATATTTACTCTTTGATTGTTTAACAACATCTGAGAATTCAAGCAATTCCCGTAAGACCCCGAGGAATGTGGAGCCAGAGGAGGAAAAGCTGTGCCAGAACCAACTCCTTTTAATTTCTTTTGGACTGTGGAACCTGGAGCCGAAGAAAAGCTGGGATAACGAAGTATATGGTGGTTTTAATTAGCTGCAAGCCGGCACATTTCTGGAATGTGGGGGGTTGATTGTATTTGTTTAATGATGAATAAATATGGAACGGTGTGGGTGGGTGTATAAGATAATACATAACGCTATAATGCATAGGGAGTATAAGGAATGTTGCTGCAATATCACAGTGTGGTCACACCACAGCTGTGCTCTTCCCAAGGGAAATCTCTTTGCAGAGTATTTGGGGAAGGCTGTTTAGGTTTGTTTCAAATGTGCCAGGGAAGGAGCTCTTTTGGAAGATAGTATTGCCCATTGCTGTGCACTTGCAGAATAGACAAGCACAGGGCTGGATGTTGCACCTGGAGCATTAAGCAAGTGGTTTGCCTGGTGAGATGCTGCACAAAGCTCCTGGGATGCCATGTGGTATTGACACCCTCTGTGTTTTCCCCTTTTCCACCATTACAGCATGCAGCTGGGAGTGCGCCTCCTCCAGGGCAGAAGCAGGAGTATTCACCAGCACATTTACAGAAGTAGAGGAACGCCCGCATGGGACAACCAGCCCTCGTGGCCAAAAGTCGACAAGCAAAGAAATTGGTCCAGGGAACACCCGCCCTCCATACCCCAAACACTCCCTGCTGGTCAGTACAAGGCTTTTAGTACACAAGACCAAAAGTCATGAAAATCTGATGGCTTTTTGATCCTAAAATTAGCATGAGTAGGACAGAGCTGTTGGACCAAGCACCTTGCCAACAGCCCATCTCTTGCTGTGCTACAGAGGAGGGCAAAACCCCAAGTAACCAAGCTAAGATGCAAAGGATGAGAAAAACAACTGGTCTCTGCAGAGAGTGGTAGACATCTGGGATTAATACAGTGTGTGCGCATATATATTTACATATATATATTTGGCATAATAAACAATAATCAAATCTTCTTTGGACCATACTGAGGAATATCACAAGCCACACACACCAAAAGACAAGCTTTAACGTTGATCTGCTGACTCACCCTCTCTCCAGCCACACGTCCTCTCTCTTATCAAGCATAGGTTGGTAACAGGTTATGTTCCTTGTCCCCAGAGCCATTGCAGAAGACCAGCAGAAGATTTCAGAGTTGCTTTGTTTCATGAAATTTTACAGCTGTGATTATGCCATGTTGTATTTCTAGGTTATATTGGTAATGGTAACTGCTTTCTGTATGATTGCATTTAATATGCAGCCTGGTCAAGAGGCAAATACACCTGAGATTGAGTCCTGCACCGAGGAAGAATTCCAGCAGGAACAACAATGGGCACTTTGCAGGTCGTGCTGTCCTCTCTGCCCCATTTCTCTTGCCTTGATAGACCTGCCTGGATCATCTGGAAACACATCAGACACATCATTATGATGTGCATGATTTTGCATGCCTTGCTTGGGAGCCACCTCTGAATTATTGCTGGTACAATAACTACAACTTTGAAGCATATAGCCATGACAGCAAGTCATGAAAATATGCTGGAAAACATGTTATGTTGAAACTGAAATGTAAAGCACTTTGAACTGTAATAAAAAGTCTTTCAGACACAAACGCATGCTAGATTTAAGGCAGTTTTCTAAAGCTGGGTAACTGGTGTGATATTCTTTTACTCTTCATAGGACACAGCTATAGTTTGCATAAAATTTATCAAACCTAAAATCTTGACCTCCCTTTTCCCACCCCAGCCTCTTTTATCCCAAAGCCCTTGGCAAAGCCCATCTCCAGCAGTGCATTCAAGCAGGGAAATTGCCACTCTTGTGAACAGGAATGGTACATGCACCCTAGCAGCAAGCACGCTGCTGTCATAAGCACATAAGACTGCAGACTGGAACGCTAGACAGGCCCTGTAAACTGCAAACCGCCACCGTGCCTCAGCCTTGCTATGAGATAACCCAATGGATTTTGGTCATTGTCGTTGCTTGAGGAGGTCAGAGTAGCCGAAGGTCCCATCTTGCTTGAAGACGCAACAACTGGCCTAGTACCTTCAGCATCATTTCCCTTTCTGGCCATATCACTTTTAAATTATATAAAGAAATTCCCAGCTTGCAGCCCCTGCTGTGGTGAGCTGGTCCTTTATTATCCTTTTCCTTTCTGGCGCAGCAGCCAAGAACAAGACAGAGTCCACCGTTATCAGCCTCTCTGGAAACTTGAGCATCTGGTGTTGCATCTTGTGGCACCCTTTCAAAAGATCAGCCAGGCAGCTGCTGAGCACATGTGCAAAGGGAAAGCGCTGCCTGTTAGTTAAAGCAACACTGTAATAAGAGCATTCACTCTCTGCAGCACCATCGTTGCTGGGGGCGGCTTCCTGGACCCTTCAAGCTCTGAGATTTCAGTGCAATATAAAGCAGCTCCCACACCAACGGTGAATGTCAAGATGAGTACAGGGGGGAACATTTTATTCCCCTTAGAGAGCAATGGTTTAGAAAGACACTGAAAGATGGAGATGCTCAGATTTGTGGGCTGTGCTCTGAAGTGTTCAAGCATCAGATGTTGCATTGCCAGCCCATAGGTCTCCATTTTTGGGTAGAACAGCCAGAAGGGTATGGCAGAGCTTCAGTTTGGCTCTGCCTTTATGAAAAAGGATGCCTTAGAAGCACCTGAGTTGCACTAATGTCCAGGGAAAATAGTTATTTGGAAGGTGAGGGCAATGCCTGGCATAGCAAGCCTATGTAAGAGCATGGTGGGAAGCACGGTACCATGGGCATTGCTTCCTGCCATTCCCCTCACTGGTTGCAGCACTAAATGATGGCAAATGCCCCCAAAATGTCAGGACTGAGATGTTGTAGCAGAAGTGCCACCTTGAGCCTCCTAGAAAATCATTTAATAGCTTCTAAAACTAGGCTGAAAGTTGGGAGATTTGGGCCAGTGAAGCCCCTGTTTGCTAGGTGGGGGTGATAGCTTTATTTACACAACCCCTGTATTTTCTTCTTATGGCTCAGGACATTTTTTTGGTGTGTGAATATCCAGTTTTGGTCTCAGAGAAAGGTCAAGATCTTCCTGGAAATGAAATTACAATGCTGTGTAAAAATTACCTCCTCCTGTAACTACTGTGAGGGGCTGATTTAGGGCAGGAGAGGGAGATCATTCCTGTCCCCTGAAATAGTCCAGAGCAGCAGCAGTCCGCTACATCCTCTACCTGCTCCCTCCCACACCTCTGGCTGGGGCTGAGATCGGCACACCTACAGCACCATCACTCTTGTATTGCTGTGAGTGAGCTGGTGCTGGGGGACACAATATTGCAAATGCAGAGCTGTGGCATTTGGGGGAAAGCTAAATAATACAGCTATGGAAGCTAAGTTAGGTACCAAAGTGCTTTCGGACAGAAACAACCTGAATGTGCAGCAAGATTTTGGATGTAAAAGGGCAGAATACATCTGTAATAATCCCAGGCTTGATTATTCAGCTGACAGATCTAAATTCAGTTCTTTTTCTCGGAGAAGCGCTAGTACGGGGAAGGCTGGTGGTAAGGCAAGGTGTGCTTCTGGGAGAGGCTTATATTTGCTGAGAGCTTGAGCTTTGTGTGTCTACCAGGGCTGGGAACATGTCAATGTTCCCTTTTTCCCTTTCCTTGGTCACTTTTCCCTATTGCCTGCTTTCCCTGTTCCCTAACCCTGGAAGGACAGAGCACACCCGGCGTGTACAGCAGCCAGGCTGGACGTGAAGTGTGCAGGAGGCAGACAGCTGCCCACCAGCAGTAGACCTTCCCTGCTTTCCCTCCCACACATGCCCACGTGCATTGGCTGCTCAGAGCAGTTTATATCCATCTTCCAGCTCTGCAGAAGGGTGGGATGGCTCCGCTTTCTCTGGGGTGATGGAGAAAGCATTGCCTTTGACTCTCCATCATGCAAAGGGTTAGATGGGGGCAAAACCCTGCTTTCCCCTGGGGGAAGCGGTGCAATTTGCAGAAAAGACAGTTAAGCATGTGCTTCAGTTGCTGCAGGATGTGGGGTTTGCATTGCCAAAAAAAAAAAAATAGGAAGCCTGAAGTCTGCTCTCACTTTCGCTGATTTAATTCTAATGGCACTAATTTCAGCAACACCAGCCCTGCTTTGCACAGTGGGGCAGGCTCGTGCCTTGCACGAGTTATTCCCCCAAACCCAGTATCTCACCAATGGGCAGACAACACACAGTCCTTCTGTCCTTTCAGCTTTCTTCAGTAGGGGAAAAAATGTTACCAGTTTTGCAAATGCTTAGCACCCCGACTCAGCGGAGTTTAGGATAAGTGCTAGAACTAATGTAAACAGAGAATTACACTATTACAGCTGCATGTGGTGTTATAATTACACAAGAATGCAGCTCAGCCGCTGGTGCATCATATGCGCCACACTGTCGCCAAATTTGCAGATGTTCAGTCTTACTTTTATTAAGCATGACAATGCCCAGCAGGATCTATTTTCTCTGATTATACTCAAATGGAGAGGAATATTAAAAGGCAGGATAATTAAAAATATATGCCTAAACAAAGGATGTGTCTACAATTCTTTTTCCTAGCGCTTTGAAATAGTTCAAATTTCTCGGCTGGCTCGTGTATACAGGGAACCAAAAGGATGTCTTAAATTCAGACATATGTCTTCATTCTGTTTAATGTGCCAGAACAAAAACATAGCTCGAGACCACCATGAACTGATTTTTAAGCGACGGCTCCTCATTCCACTCTGCCAGACTCCAGGGCAGATTTTGCAGCTAGGATATAATAGTTTCCTACAAGAAAAAAAAAAAAGAGACTATCTGCTGAATTTTATAGTGGGGATGTTGCATGGGGAGTGTGACCTCAGTTCAGGTACTAATCCTGTATTATTAAGGATTAGTTTTTAAAACAGACACTCAGAGGAGCATGCGTGTAGGGATGCTAAGCAGAAAGTCTTTGTGAGCAACATTTCATCAGATTGTCTCTGACACTTATGGCAGGCCCTGAAATAATCATCATGCTCTGAGATTTTTTTAGGAGGATGAGGATTTGAGGAAGGCAAACAACCTGATTCAGAGCAGAGCCAGCCAGTTGGTCACGGGCCAGGAGATGGGAAAAGTAAAGGCACCAATGTAGCATAATTGGGAGCTGGAAAATTCAGAAATGGTGTGCTAGACATGGGAAAGGGGAAACTCAGGCTGGGAAATATATTATGCGAGTGCACAAAAAAAGGGCACAAGTTAAACTTTCCAAATGAGCATACTTTCAGGTGGCAGTAACGAGAGGTGCAGAGCATGGAGGGGCTGGGAGCAACCTGGTGGCAGGCAGGAGCCATGCTGCTGCCTTTAGACAAGGGGGCAGTGGCAAGGACAGCTGGAAGGACAAGGGACGAGGTGCCGGGTGATTTCATATAGCTGTGGCTCAGTGGGTGGTGCCGGATGCTGCCTGTGGAGGGAGAGGCAAGGCTGTGTGAACCCGCCCCAAGAACCAGCCACCTCAAACCAAAACCAAACCCAAATAATTCAATTTCTGCTCTATCTATACACATTCCTCAATGTCTTGCCACCTAAAGAAAGCCATGGCTTCTAATCAGCTTGGACATTTTGGGGCAAGGAGGGAAGAAAAGTTGCCAGAATGAAGGGAAAAAACCCTGCTCTGTACCCATCACAACTTCCCTAGGTTCAGCACAGCTTTGTGGGGGTTGTGGGTGCCTGGCAGCATCCCGAAGGTCAAGGTGGAAAGAGAAAGGTAGAGTCAAGCTGGCTGTGGGGTGGGGGCTCAGTCATCTTTTCCTGGGCTATACTATAGGATATATAGGATGGTCAGCACTGAAAGTATCAAAGCTGTGTTTTTTTCCTTCAAACACAGCATCCCATTCACTCTGTAAAACTGGCCTAAGATTTCCAAATCCTTTTTCAAGTCTCAGCCTCTGTTTTTAGCAAACCTCGAGCAGACAATGCTACATGTCCCCTAGTACTTCCATCCTGGCAAAGCGACCAGGAGACTTTAGTGATCAAAAAGCTAAAACCAGTTTGAAAATGGGTCTCAGTGCCTAAAGCAGAACTTGGGCAGCATTTACACGCTTAAACCCCAAACTCTGACCTTGAAAATCCCCAGCCTCCTGCCTTATCTAAAGGGGCCTAAACCCTGCAGGCACCTTGGCTGTGATCGGAAATCCCTGCAGACACCCCAGGCTCAGGCAAGGGGTCTGTATTTCATCCAGAGACTCTTTGGTGTCAAATATGCCAGGAGCTCTCAGGATGGAAGCCCAGATGCTCCTCTCCTCCAAGCTATCCCAAAATAGCCAAATTTAGCAATGCGGTTGCTGTGCTTTCAGCTCATCTGCAAAATAGGTTTTATGCAGTGATAGTGCAGACCAGTTTCCCATGGGGCTAAAATTTAGGTGTGTGGCCATTCGGTTTGGCAGTGGAGCTGAAAGCTTTGCCTTTTGGAAGTGCCTAGTGCTGTTGTCCCCAGAGGACACCGGTGCTCGGGGACCGTGTTTCATTACTGTGATTTAATCTGTGGCAGGACCCATATTAATGTAAGTTTGTAATTTCTGAAGTTTTCAATACTTGAGAGTCCTACAAGCATCCCTGCAGTAATGCTCAGTTTAATGGCTTCATGCTGGCTGGGAATTCCTGCAGACTTGGGCCATGGATGCCCAGAACCAGATTTACAAATGCTGTCCAATATTTGTTTTCTTGCTTCTTAGAGGAAGACTGTATGCAATTAGAATATCCAATAAGAGCAGCAGGGGAGGCTTGGGGAAGCTGTGAAATGGCTGGGAAGGTGAGGCTGCCCTGGCTCCAGAGAGGAGCAGGAAGACGGTCTGATATCCAGCAGCAACAGCTGGAACTGCTCCTGCATCTCTGATGCCAGAGCTGTGTAGGATGCTGAGGGCTCCCCCCACCCAAGGAACAAAGGAAGCGAGGAGAACAAGAGCGAGCAAAAAATAGGTTATGCCAGGAGGAAGTCTGGATTAAGCAGCCAGATTTCCTTTACATAAATCTCACTGTGAAATGACTCATTAAAACACAAACTCTTTCCCCTCACTTTCAAGCACATCTCTCACTCAGAGAGGGACCCTGGGACCATAACAAGCTTCTCCAAAATGCTCACAGGTCCTTCTGGATGGAGCTGCTGGGGTCTGGGGAAGGGTCCCTGCCCTCGCCCGTTCCTGGCTGCCCAGCAGGCTTGCCCAGCTTGACATGGTGGTCAAGCCCCGGGGGTGAAGGGATGGGTCCACACTCAATTTGCAAGCAGCCCTTGACCTTCTGGGACACCTCACTTTCAAAGGCAGAAGCCACCCGCTGAAGGACCAGGCAAACATGCAGCGCGATTTGCAAAGCCTCGGTTGAAGCTGTAAGACCTCATCTGGTTCCTGCTCCTCAATTTTCAAATCTCCTTTTAGGACCTTTGGCTCCTCATTACCAAGTCTGGGGGAGTTCTTTCCCCCTCTACCCTCCCTCCTTGTGCCTTTTGCAACCAGTTTGGAAATAATTTGGGTAAGACGGGCTCATTGTGACCATCCTGAAGCCAAGCAAAGTCGTGTCTCCCAGCATCACAAAGCAAACTTCTCACAGGGTCGCCTTCCTACCTCCATCCTTGCAATACCCAATTATTATTATGGACCAATAACATGCATACATACATACATACACAGATATATATGGATTTCCTATACTTTTTTTAGACCATATCTGTTTGTACACACTCAATATATGAGATCAAGGAGAGAAAAAAAACCATGAACCAAACCAAACACAGCCCTTCATGCTTTGTTTTCTCCCACAATCGTTAAGTGTTAAACCAACATCTGGATGCTCTATAAATGTGTTATTTAGGGAGAGAGAGTTCCCCAGAAGTGTTTATTTGCAGCGTCTTCGTCCCTGTGGCAGAGTGGCTTTTTGACGTGAAGCTCATTGGCAGCTCATTGCATTGAAGTGACTCTTTTGTAGTCTCACTGTCTGTACAATTGCCAGAGCCAGAAGATTACCACATTAAAAATACACGTCAGTCTCATTAAGAAGCTGTGTCTAGCAACATCCGGCGGGGACCTCGCTGGTGGAAGCCTTGATTTAAAGGCAGGATTCACTCGCTCAGATGCGGAGGGAGCTTGTGGGCTCGCTAGCACAGTTATCCCTCTCCCTTTTTGTTCGGTGGTCAGTATGGGTTTGCTTGGCAAGGGGAGAGGGATGCTTAAGGTATCTTTTGCTCCGTCACTTGCTCTGGTCCCCGGGCTCTGGCACAACTCACTCAGAACAGACCCATTCTTCTGTGAGGTGACGGGGGGTGAAATGCTGTGGCTGCTTTGAAAGCAGTCAGCATGCTGCAGGTTTCTGCTTCTGGCCCTTTGTCACCTTGAAAAGTGACCCCAGTGGCATCTTTGCCCTGGGGAGAGATCTGGGTACCGCCATGCCTCATCACATCCATGACACCAAGGGGTGGATGTGGGGTGAGGAGGTGTAAGGTATGGCCCCACAGGAGGGATGCAGGCAGGTTTTAGCTGCTTATGTCCAATACAAAGATCTGGAAAAATTTGCAGAGTAGCTCTGGTTGGTGCCTAGTCCTTGTCAGACACCTCCCAGTGTGAACATCCATTCCCATGGCAGCTTTGAACAGTCTTAAAGGACCTCCAAGCCCAAGGCTGAGTGATAAGCTGCAGCTGAGACACTGTATAAATTGCAGTCAAACAGCACAAAGAGGAGCCTGCCCTTCCATGTCCTTGTCTGTTTCACCATCTTATGGAGCAAGTCAAGAGCAACGATGTGCTCCACAAACCTGGGAATGGTTTTGGGGTATATAAACTGCCATGAGCAGTTTAGAGATGAAGCATCAGCACCTTGCAAGGCAATAATTCTCTTGGTTATCACATAAAACAAATCAATAAGCTAAAGGAAATAGTGAAAATGCATTGCACTTCTCTTGGCATATCGGAGCAACGTTGGACTTCAAGGAACAGCAGGACAGATGGCTGGGAAAAAACAAATGAGTTGCGTGGAAGAAACCAAACCCAATCAAATTGCTGTGAACATGATTCCAGCTTGAATTTTACATGTAACTTAAATATATATGGTTATATATTCAAATGTGGAGTTTAAAATTAATTGAAAACATGTCAGCTTCATTAAACTGAAGCTGGGTGGCAAGGGAAAATATGACGTGCTGGATGGAAACACTGCTGTTAAGTGCAGCTGTTTATAGGAGATGAGATGTTGCCGTCCTTGGTCAGTGATATTTCGTTGAAAACCCTATGGGGGAAGGAAGCAAAGTGACTAGCAAACTGAAAACCTGAATAATAGAGTTTTTAAATAAGCTCGAGTGTCCCATTTCCCCCAGTGCTCAAGATGTTGATGGGTTTTGGTTTGCATGTCCTTGCTCTGTGCCAGGATGGGGCAAGAGCTGCTCCAGGCTTGTTGCATTGCAGGAGAGAGCTTGTGGCTCTCTGCTGTTCGCTACCGTCAATACAAGGGAGGAAACAGCTTGTCAGCCCGCTCTGGCTTTTCCGTTTGTAAAATAGGAGTGGTTTGTCCTGTAAATAATAATAATAATAAAAAATAACCCCTCCTTAATTAGTCTTAGGCCAAGGGAAGAAGTTACACAGCATCAGGGCTCATGCAAAGCATGCTTTTAATTATCTCCTGTGCAGACCATCTCCAGGCTCTGGAGAGAAATTAAGAAAGGAAGGAATTTTGTGCAATTGGATTTTATTTTGCTTGTTTGCTTTTTTTTTTTCCCCAACATATGGGAAAGCACATCATTTTGCAATACCACTATCATATATTATAAAGTGGTCTAGCTACAACCAGATGTGCTGCAGGGAAAGGATTTCTGTCATCTTCTCTTCTCTCTTGGCATGGACTATAAAGGCAACCTAAGAAAGTCAGCCTCATGGAGCGAATGCTGGCCTTGCTGAGTACCCATCACTCTCTCCTGATGAACCTCCTTTATAAAGCAACTTTCCTACAGCCTTTCAAGGGATTTGGTATGAACACGCTCACCATGCATTGCGTTAGCTATGCTGGATGTAGTGTCCAAACTGTAGAGGCCTTGTATAAAAAATTGCTGAGTATTTGAGAACTCATGTAGCCCATCTCAGAGCTCAGGATGCAAAACTTTGCTTCTTTTCTACTCCTAGTAGTGTCTTTGAAAAACATTTGACTATGAGAAGGTTTTACTAAGTTGGCAACAGATGTAGTTCCAGCCATAGCTTTGGTGGCACTCTTTGCAGGTTTAATATAATTTTAACTGGGTTAAATCTGTTCTGTTCTCCCAGAAGCAAAATTCTGTCCCTTCCACTGAGAAAGCTGGAAGCAAGTTAAAAGCTGGTGAGTTGAAAGCTTCCTATTTGATCAACATCTTTCTTCCATTTTGAGATTTAAGCAGAAACAAATGAGAATTAATAATATGCTTCTGCTTCTCCACTTTTTTGTTGTTTTTAAATGCAATGCCATGTAAGCTGTGTTTGTGCAATTCTAAAAGGAAAGCCCTCAGCAAAATTTAGCAAAAGCATATTTTTCTTTTAATGGCAGACATTATTTTCCTTCAGGTTTTCTAACCATCTCTAACAATCCCATTTAAGTACAGGAAGGAGAATTTCATTCTCCTAATGACTTACCACTAAAATATTTCTAGCATAGTTAGCTATCCCAAACCCCCTGGATATCCTGGCATTTAATAAAACTGCATCCAGCTGCAGATGGAAAATCAGTCCGCTCTCCACCTCTCCAACAAAGTAATCCGATAAATTTTCTGATGTGTTCCCCATTTTCCCTTCCTACTCACATTTCAACAGGATAAAATGTGTATGTCAAAACTGCAGCAAATGACTTGGAAAAAAGAATGCATTCCCTTGCTCTAGGTGTGATCCCCCTATTTAATTCACAAAAGAAGTACGGTGGCTTTTTCTCCTAGAAATAGCAATGAAGCAAAAAAAAAAATCAACTTGGGCCACTGCTTTGCCTTTATGACTGGTGATAAAAGAAGTCAATGAGCCTGTAACTGTGGAGCATTTGTTTCACCGTTACAAAAAATAACTTGCCAAAAAATGGAGTCACATATATTAAATTCCTCCTGTGCTCATTCACATTGACTGTTACAACATTTATTCTCCCTCCACCACAGAGGCAGCACTCAACAAAGATTTGAGCTGTCATTCTGCCAATTTACTCCCGAACTGGCAAAGTACACTAATTCATGGGTCTTTGCACTCAGAAGGAGAAAGCTGGAGGGATAGAAGAAAAATCCTTCAGGTGGTCCCTGATCCTCTGTCTTTCAGTGCTGTGGCATCATTTAAACAGGCCCATGTCTTTGAAGACTCTTTCTCCTATGTGCATCCTATGTACCATTTTGCATTATTGGCATAAGGATAAACGTGCCGGAGTTTCAAGTGCTGGGATTGTCCAGCTCAGCAATCAAATGGCTTAAACAAGGACAACAAGTTTCAACTACAGGTAACAGTTTGAAAAACATGACTTTTGAGAGGGGACAAAATACACAATGCTGGCTTTTTTGCCCTGACTTACTTTCCATTACCTATCATGATTAAACTGGTATTTAAGTATACATTTTCTTAACATTGGAGCAAATTTTTAAGCAACCATGGCCTACCATGCTTTGGAAAGAATTTGAAAGCAAACAGCTTTTTTGGTAAAATTATATCTGCATAATACACCTCTTTGGGGCACCATTGCTTGAATTTCATGGCCTTTGCTGCAGCAATTTATTTATTTTAAATTGTATCTTTGATCAAGTTTTAAATGAAGACCACAGAGTAGTTGCTGCCAAACTTTCAGACCTCTTCTACCCTGCAGCTGCCAAAACCTTGGTCTCTTGTCCAGTGAATGTGTAGTGACTTTGTGAGGACATTAACAAGAGCACGTTTAAATAGCAAGTCCTGGGCTAGACTTCATGGTGAGAGTCGACATGTTTTCACAGAACCCAAAAGCAGCCTCTCATTTCTTCCA
>VZTV01105822.1:0-15446 GCA_013400875.1 Anhinga rufa | reverse complement strand
AAACTTCTAAAAGCTGTAAATTAAAAAACTTGGGGATTGTGGTAATTGTTTATGGGCTGCCTTAAATGGTTTGTTGTGATTCCAGCTTACAGGGCTGGTGCTAGCAGCTTGTTTAATGAGCTCTCTTGCCGCTGCTGGGCTGTTGGCCAAGCGCTGCTCCTCGCCGGGCTGCGCAGGTGCAAGGCCTCGGCCAGCGCGGGCGGGGGGCTTGGCTGCTTTCCGTCCTCTCCTCTCGGCTCGCCTTGCTCCATGCTTAAGAGTGGAAAGGGGGAGTTGGAGAAGAGGGGTTTGGGGAAGACAGTTTGCAGTCACGTGTGATTTATGTTCTTGTGTGATCTTCCAAGAGGCTCGTGAAGCGTTAGGTACATCTAATCGTTACTGGCAGTAAAGAGCAAAGGAATCATTCTCAATGTTGCAGGATGAAGCCCCCAACCTGGGCTTTCATTATTTTATTTGGCTTGGGTTGCTATTTTTTTTTTTTTTTTAAAATCTGAGGCCAAACATGCATCTTGAATTTAGTATGGAAATTGTTGATATGAAAAGTTTTGGGTTTTATATCTAATACACTTGTTTAGCTTTTTAAGCTTTAGTGGAAGGCAAAATAAACTATTTGGACCTTGGTTTATGTGTTGAGAAGTGATGCTCTTTAGGATCCTGTTAAATTTTTCTTTTACAGAATTCTCACAGTCCCCTAAGCAAAAAAATCTCACCTTATTATTGCAGGTTCAGTATTTGTTTCAGCTGTTGACAGATTTTTTTTAAACTCTTCCTAATTTCTGAGATCTCTAGTGAGTTCTAAAAAAACAATTTTCTGAAACCCTCGAAATCAGTAACCTGTGACAGAACAGAAATATGTAGCTTTACCTGAGCAGTACAAATTGGGAGAGCATTAATTGATAAGTGGAATTATACCTGCTCAGAATGTATAGGCAAAACCTCCTTAGATATTGAAGTGATTCATCTGCATTACAATACGTTCAGTGTGTTTTCCACCAATTTTTAACTGACAGAGGCTGTTAGAGTAGCAGTGTGGTATTTTACTTTACAATTTAAACATCTCAGGTGTTTTGTGTGGTTTCTTAGGTGCATCTCAGCTGTGTTCGTAGTCTCTATCTAAAACTGAAAATAACCGATGCTTTGGCCAATATTTTTTTTCTTGGTAAATTATAATAAAGCTTTTCAAAGAGTATATAGGTAACTTTAAGGACTTCTGCAATGATGGTTCCATTTTTAATAAATAATCAGTATTATCTATTAGGAAAATATTTGTTTTATAAGAATTTTTAGCTGACTACAGTGAGTGCAATAAGAAGTGTTGCAAAACAGCTTATCCAAACTTAACAGGTGCCTACTGTCTTCTCAGGAGCAGCTGATCTACAGTTACGTTCACAAGCTAGTAGTTGTTCGTGAGTTGTTCATGTTGGTATTTTGACTCCTGAATTGGGTAGTGTAAGTAATGTATTATAGTCTGTCATTGACTTCAGCTGTAGCAAGTAAAGCAGAAAGCTACTACTTGGGGGTGGGGGGAATCTGTTAAGGTGTCAACATCTGACATATTGCACAAGCACAGAGGAAAGCCTGGGAGTTTTCAAGGATAGAAGATGCGCCTTGGATCCTTTGTGGCATCTGATTACTATACGGATCTTCATCTCTTTCTTTCTTTTCTTTGAGTCAAGAATGATTATGTAGGACTTGTTAAAGGACTATTGTACAGGTACCCGTGGCGGACAGAACCGTGCACGTGTGCTGAGACTATGCTTTTTCTGGCATGCTATTTATCAGCGGTCTAAACCCTAACATGAATTTAATCCATGTCTGATTGCTCTTGGCCAAGATGATTTGCTTTTGGCGACACTGTTCTTAGAAGCAGTAATGTTCCCTCTTGTGGGGAGAGGGGTGCGGAAATGTGTAGTGTTTTCTCTGGGTTTTTATTTTGAAGTAAGTATTTTACATGTCTCTGTATTAGGTACTGGAAAAAGTTACTTAAATATGTTTCATGATGTCTATATTTGTATTAAGGATAACTCTTGATAGAGTTGTCCATTTAAAGGATTTTTAGTATCTGAATGTGTTTGGGAAATATTTCTGTATTCCAGAATTGTGAAGTTATATGTAAGTTAATTTTTTTAGTTTATATGTTAGATGATTATCATTATGAAGGCACTCTGTATTTGCTTCTGTATCTGCTCAGCTGCTCCAAACAGGTAAAAAAAGGGTTAAGGATTTTGCTTTCTGTAGAACAAAGATACTACTTAGCTTATTTGGGGGGGTGAGGGGTGGGGAGAAAAAAAGCACAAGTTTTTAATTATATTTTTGGGGTATTCAAATCTAATTTAAAACCAGTTATGTTTGGCTTTTTCTGTATTTATCTGGTTCTTTACCTTTCTGTGGAACACTTATTTTCAGTTGTCTTAATTGCTTCTCAAGGGACAGGACTTTTTTTCTTCACTCCTAAGGAAACTCAGGGAAGGTGCTGTCCCATGGTACAGGGAGACTGGAAAGCACAAACATAGTCAATTAATATCAAAGTTATGCTGTCGTTTGGATGCAAGCTGACAAAAGTGGAGAAATCAAAAGGTATAGCTGACGCTCTGCTCACAGTTCTGTTTTGCCATACTTATTTTGCATGCTTACTGTAATGGAGAGTGGTGCAACATCACTTTCTGTTTGAAGTTTAGATGTAACATGAAAAGCAAAGATAGAAAGCCTTAGCTGAGAATTTCCTTTTTTTTTTTTTGTCAGCTAATGTTTCACCTTTAATGCTAAATATTTTTTTGGCTGCCATTTTGTATGTCAATTTGTATACATGTGTTTTCAATGAAAAATACTTTATGGCAGTCATTATTTAGCTAATACCTTATTTTATATAAAGAAATCCTTGCAAACCAGATGAGACAAACAATTTATTTGTCATTAATTTTGTATCAGTGCATTTTTTAAAAGAGCTGTCAGGTTGCCTTTCTTCAGGAAAATAAATTCTAAATTCTTTTGCTGGAAGTGTGTAAGAATTTTAAGGTGTTTGCATTGAGGGCAAAGCGATTAATCTATGCAGGTCACCCGTGATACTGTAATGCAAATAAATTGGGGAAAATAGGAAAAATTGTGTGTTTCAGTCATGGAAGCCTTGCGTGTTAAATAAGCACCTCCTTGCTGAGTGTTTTTGTGTAATTTTTCTTACTGCACTGGGCCAGCTGCAGTACTTGCTGCTGGGGTGGGATTGAGGAGCAGGGAATAAAGGTAATAGCTCCAGCTACAGCATAAGGTAAGAGACTATTTGGGGCAAACTCACTGATATCAGGTTTTTTATTTTGTTCACCTCATCATGCCTCTCAATCTGAAATAACACAGTTATACATGAGCTTCCTTTAGGCTCGCTAATTTGGGAAATAAATTTGGTGAAGGTGCCGCAGCAGGAACCTGGCATGCTTGGCGTGGAGGCTCGCAGTCCTTGTTTGCTGTTGTTCCGCGCCATTCCTGGTCCCTTGAGCTGGCTGGATTCGAGGAGCGTGAGCGTAGTTCCTTCTGCCAAACCCCATCGTCCTTTGCATTGCAGACATACCCTCAAGGTCCCCATGAGGAAGAAGCTAATACTTTGTAATTTTTCTTTAAATGAATGATCTTTTTGCTGCCTCAGTATTTCAGCTGTTATCAGATACCAAAGGATAAAATTATTGTTCAGTACTTTTAAGTGTGATTTCTGCAAAAAAGACTGTATTGCACAGTGTTCATACCCCACTGAGCCCACATTACTCTTTAACTTCCAGAGTACCAGGCATTTATTAGGCTCCAAACTTGCCTCAAAGCTTGAATGATTTCGTTCTTTTAATCGTCTGTGTAATCACCCGTGATTATGCTGAGTTATGGCTTCAGATACACACATAGTCTCCCTGCTTTCTTTTTTTAATCCCTCATCTATTTAATATCATTACACTTGGGGTGCTGAAGAAATGTGAGGGAAGACAGTGGGTGCTGTCAGTGATGGGTAAGCAGCTGCTCTTAAGGTGAACATTTTTTCTTTGGGTTGGCCCTGAGATAAGGTTAAAACTCTTTGTGGTCCTTGTGGTGCCATTAGTCCTTTCTGCCCTCAATGGGCTTAAAATTCATGTTGTAACTCAAGCCTGCATGCACTTGGATGAGCATTTATGGCACTCAGATGCTATACATGCCCTCTGACAGCATCGGTGAGCAGCACTGATGTGCAGCTCTGCTTGGTTTCCTGGGCAAGCAGTGAGGGTCCAGTCTCCTCTTCAGAAAGTCACCTGCCAGTGTGTTTTTACTGCTCCTCATGTATGCTGGCAGGCGTGAGATACGTTTGGTGTGGGAATGGACTAGGCTGTGCTACGCTGTTGCTGTGAATTACACAGATCTTTTTGGTAGGGTGGCATTGGTAGCACTCTGCAAAGCTGTAATTCCTGACAGTTGTTACTATATTTCATGTAGTGGTTAGGACAGTTCCCCAAATTTAATTGATTAGGCCAAGTACTGCAGGACCTGGGCCCTAGTCTGTGCCCAGTTGGACTTACATAGAAATTTTTGGGTTTATTATGAAGCTTTCAGATTTAAAGATTTTGAAATATTTAAATATTTGCTTCTGTTACTTGAACTTGGTGTTTAGAAATCAAAATAAATTACCTAGACTGTATTTCAGTACTTTTTGCAGCTGAGCTTAATATCAGCACCTCTACTGAAATTTGAAAAAATGATAAAGAGCTCATAATGGTTCCTTAACAAGTGCAACCCACCAGGCAAGTACAGAGGAAGAGAAATAGATTAAAGGGATAGAAGGAGAAAGGAAGTAAAGAATGGTTAATTCAAGTCTTGTCTTATCTGTTCCTAAGTGCTTGTTCCAGCATTGCCATATTGTCTATGATCTGTTCCTTGTCTCAGCCCTGTGGGCTAAAGTTACTCTCTTGCAGTAATGCCGATGAAAAGATAATAGGAAAATGTTTTACAAAAATCTGTTTTAATTGAGCAGCAAATGCTCAAACAAGATAATACAGCTGGTCATGCTTTGTATCCTGACCAATTCTGAAATTCTTAGTGACAGTGGGGCTGAGCAATTATCTCGTCTATACCTTCTTGGCAACTGTAGCTATAGGCGTGTTATGAAAATGCATTTTTTAACATACCTGTTAGATTTATTATGCCACTTAGATATTTTATTTAGCTGTGTGCCTTAAAAGCAACAAAACAGCAAAAACTTTGCTCCAGGGTACAGTACAACAGGTTTAATCGTAAGCCAGGCTTTTATAGCATAGTTGTGAGCTGTACTACAACATTTCCATAGTGTAGCAGGTAGTGTCAAAATAAAAAGGTGTTTATGCTGAAGTGTACTTTGAACATGCTTTAAAAGGGTAGTTAAGTGGTGTGAAATAGCTTATCATTAACAGGCGTTATCTTGTATAGGGATTTAGCCAGGCACTAAGTATTTCCTGTAACTTTTCAGGTCACACAGTTCCATCAGGCGCCTTTTTTTTTCCTTCTCTCTGCTCTGGTTATACTCCAAGTTCACGTAGGCCATATAAGTTTGTATATATGCACGTTTTGTATTACTTAAGGCTTGAAATTGGCTGAAAATATGGAATTAGTTGTTAAGATTTTAGATGTAGAGGTCATTTAATAATTATGGTTTTTTCTTCTGGTAGTGTTGCCACTGATGCATACTATGCAGCCTTTTAAATTGCCTCTCAAAGCTTTGAAAAAAATTAGATATGAGAGAATTAAAAATTCATTTGAGGTTATGGTTGTGAATTTGACTGATTAAAGGTTGAGTGGTTGGTTCATAAGTGCTCTCAGGTATCCTGACCTGTGGCTTCCCCAGGGTTGCTTGTGCCCTCTTCTGGGCATTGAGTGTTGCTATCATAAAGTACTTGAAGACCGTCTTTAATCAAAAGGTTGAGTAAAATTCTATGATGGAAAAGCAAAGCAGGCTGAAAATTGGCAGAGAACCCGAAGTATTGGCTAATCCTAAAACCTTAATATTTGCACTTTTGTATTGTTGTTTTTTTTTTTTTTAAATTGGAAAACATTATTTCCAGATGATAATGTAGCAAATATTCCACTATATGGATGCTACAGGATTGGTTTGGTTTTGTTATGAAGATGCAGGACACCGGGAAAATAAATTCATATGCTTTATTTCAATAACATGCAATTTTTCACTGGGCCTCTAAATATGAACAGGTAGGAGACCAATAATGCCACTAGCACTGCTTTCCTGTCTTCCTCTTAGGTGTTTAAGAGTGGCCATCTTTGTTTTGGTTATCCTCCTCTGTAGCCAGCAAGAAGCCTGAATTAGGGCTGGCTCCACAAGCATAAGGGTTGCATCCTTAAGTTTAGATGGGAGAAGAAAATCAGAATCTTGCAGAAATTTGCAAGTAAACCCCAGCTGGCCTTGCAACACTTACAGTCTGGGGATTTGCAACAGAAGGTGTCAAACAGTATGTATGTGTGCATTGAATTGTATATATTGGATTAGATACAAAGTACTTAATTTGTAGACCAAAAAGAAAATATTTCAGTTAAAATCATGCATATTAAAACCCCTTTATGGTTAGAGGTATGTGGCAAAGGTATAAAATTCAAAACATTAAGGGCTAGTAGTTTTCTGATAATAGTTTTATTGCAATTGCTTCTCCAAAGTGAACTAGAAAGTATCTGTTCTAAAGTATCTCACAATTTCAAAATAGCCTTGTAATATTACTAATTTTTTTTTAACTCTGCGGAGGTTAGGGTGTAAACAGTAACACTAGTGCTAGTCAAGAGGCTGACGGAACTGCTGCTGTGGCGCAGACCTGGCGCTCTGCTGGCGTGTCTGTTGATTTAGAGGTGAGACTTTTTCTTCACTCTTTCTTCCACCACACACGTGCTGATAAAAATAAAATTCTCATGTAGATTCAATTACACTGGAGAGGGAGAAAGGTGTTTTTGGACAAGCCATCAGTCCTGGTCTTAAATGATACGGGCTAAGTTTCCAGCTCTGCCACAGAACGTGCTGCCGCAGAGTTCTTGTGTGCTAGTCAGCAAGATGGCTCGTCTCTCCTGATCTGTCACTCCCATATAAACTGGTTGTGTAGTCAATGGTGGGAGAATGCTGCTGGTGACTGGCTTGTCTTTTGATGCCAGGTTTTTGGAGTAGGCATCAACTTTTAACCTGTTTCTGGGGCACAATGGACTTCTGGTCTCCTGGAGTCCTTTTAGACTGCTGTAGAGTAAATGTCTGGCAAGTGGCAAGGTCAGCTCGTTTTTTCACTGGGTTTTGGAACAATCTTTCCAGTATACAGGACTATACATGAACTGACTGTACCCTAAACACTTTATGGCCAAGGTACATATCTAATGATAACTAGGATTTTAATAGATCTGCAGTGATCAGTCAAAATGCAAAATGCCGGAAGGTGAAAATCCAGCCTTTGTGCTGGTGCCTACAGTTTTCCTTGCTGCTGCTCGCGGACATTTACATTTTCCTGGTGGTGTTCCATGCCATTCTGTTAAGATACGGATAGCTTTTTGTTTCATTACCAGAAAGTTCATTATTTTCTGATCTAAACTCACCTACCAAGAATTGCCAGACATGGTGATCATTGAAATATTCCTCTGAAAAGCCAATATTTCTCTGATCTCCTTATTATAACTGTGATCTCAGTTGAGAAAATTGCTGTAGCCATATTGCTATTGAGGTATTAGCTGCCAGGGTATACCTGATGATCCAGGGAGAACATTTTAGAAAGTGCTGCAGAGACTGACCTGCAGGAAGTTACAGACCTTATTTTCCCTGAAAAGGATTTCCAAGGCAGTCTGCTGTTAGCAGCCCCACTGGGCAGCTGTTACGCGAACATCTGCTCCTTCTAGAGCCTGTGCTTGTCCCAGGGGTTGGTCCTTTGAATTCACTTCCACTTCCCCCACTGTAGCTCTTTCTGGCATCCTTTTGATAGACATAGTAATAGCATCTCTTGCATGTAAAAAATTCATTTTGCTTTATATGGCTTCTGAGTGTTTGATCTCAACCTTCCTGTTGTTTTAACACTGTGTGTCTCTAGTAAACACAGTAACCGCTGCTATAATGTATCCTTACATTAGTCACTCTTATCAAAGGCTCTATCCAGTGTGGTTTAATGTAAGAAATTATTCTGTTAGATTAAATGCAAAAATCTGTTTTTTCTTCTCCCCCTCTTTTGTTTCTTTTTCTTCCCTCCCACTGTGTGTATTGTATAGGCTTTTTATTTACTCTGCCAGATTGACAAGATTATAAATGAGAGCTGCCTGTGGAAGCCTCTAATTTTTCATAAGTAAATGAATTAATTTATCATAGCTGTTGTGTTTTATTGCTGTCTCCATGCCAGACTGGCCAGCTTCTTTATTCCCCCTTTTACCTTCTAAATACTGAATCCATGTCATTGTGTTTGACAGCTTTCTGATTCCCCTGTCAGATGCAATTTGGTGCTAATCACATTTTCTTTGCTTAGTGTCAATGATGCAGGCCATGCATAATATTCCTGTATGTCCACTTATTTACTTGCATCACAGCTGAAATGTCTTGGGCATTAATCTGATGGAGCTACTACATTGAAATGCAAAAATAATGCTTGAGTAGTAAGATAATGCGGTGTGGCAGATGTGCAGTAGATAACATTGAGGCTAAACTACTGATCTTTACCAAGCTCTGTATTTTATTTGTTGCTTTTGCATACCTTGTAATAAAAAAAGATTTGTAATCTCTTCATTAGACTGGTGTGATTAATAATTTAATTCCTTCTCTGCGATGAAAGTATGAGAAAGTACTTTTCTTCCCCCCTCTCCCCCCATTTTTAAGTACAGGTTATATATTTTTTAAAGTTGTGGGACGCATTTTATATATGCCTATTTTTAATGTGAGTATTCAAGTCCTTCAGTTACTTGTGATGTGGAATTTTTTAACTTCTTGGGTTTTCTTTCGTACATCTCTGCAGTTTTCAAAGCTGCTGTTATTGAGTCCTGAATATTTAAAATTTCTGTAAGTTCCAGTAGTCTCAGTTATTGAAAACCAGAGTATGCTGTAGGTGTTCATCGCTTAGTTCCTACAGAGGTTGGTTTGCAACACTTTTGCCTCAACTGCATTGAAACTGTATTTTGTATTATGTGGTTTCTCCAGTTACCTGTTAATGCTTTTTTTTGTGTTTTGAAATCCTTCCCTTACAACAAAGAAAAGTGAACGTTTCTAGAGGATGTGAAGACCTTGAAACTTAGGTTCCTGTAGTGCATATGAAGAACTTGGTCATGCGCTTTTGTTAGTATTTACCTACTGAATTATGCATTTCCTTTGGTTTCTGCATGTTTTTGTCTAGTCTGAAATACTGCTATCTACTCTTCTGCTACTTTATAGAAACAGTGATGATGGCTTGTGAAAGACCTAACTGCTTTATAGCTGTTGAAATTTATTCCCTCTTTGTAAGAGTGCACTTGCATAGGATATTTGGGATGTAACGTTAATCTGTCATAAAACGGATGAATTTTGAGAAACGTGTATTTTATGAAAAAATTCAAACTATTGTATGCTTGTCAGCCACATAGGCAATTAAGGATGTTTTTTCTGACACCACCTTCTACTATGAGCCTTGCAGCTGAGTGTCTTTATTTTAGAGTATATACTGATGTTAGGAGTAAGAGCTTCTGCAGTGTGAATCAGCAGTTCTAAACTTCCCATCTCTTGGTATGGTAATTCTGTTCCCACACAAAGAAATCCCAAGCTGGAAACATGCTTCATGGAGAGGACATCGATTCTGCTTAATGATATTTGCATGTTTCTGTAGACATGACTATATATGCTCCAAATAAAGTGTTTCAGCAAGTAAGGAAAGTGTAAGTAATTACATGGTGGGGTTTCTAACGATGTTATTTCTTACAAAAGTGCAGTTCTGTTTATTCCTTGAGAGCTCAGGATTCTTGAAAACTGAAGGTTCACCTGAAACCCTGAATAAAGACTTCTAATTTCAAATGCCTTTCTCTTTATGTGGAATCTGTTCACTTGTGCTTGAAACAAGCTGGATGGTGAAGTTGAAGTTCTTTTTCCTTTTAAAAAGAACAGGTTAAAATTCCTTACTGCTCTTTGCAGCAGGGGTGCTTACATTGACGCAGGGCTGTTGTGGCCTGTTTGATACCACACAGAGAGGGACCTTCAGTTCTCAGATGTTTCATTGGTTTTGTGGGCAGTCGTGGGTAAGTGATATGGCATAGCACATCAGTTCTCCTGTATGTAGAATTAAGATCAAGATTTTATAAGGCACTTGAACTATTGCCAAAAAATGTTGATACAGAAAAAAGATAATTTCATGGTTGTAGTAGTAACCTGGGACTTGAGGAAGAGTAGGTTTAACTTCAGGTTTGTCATGGATATCCTGTTCTATATTGGATAAATTAGCTTCGTTGCACCTTTATGTCCATTTATGAAGTAGGAACGATAGTTCTGCTGTACTTCACAAGTGTTCATTACATGTATATAAACATACAGTAAATTATTTTGTACATGGTCATTTTGTGGCCTTCCATTATCAAAGTATTAGATATAGAGTGTGCTGCTGGCAAAAAATACGCTTAATGTAACCAATGCAGTTTTTTGCTGCTGGAGAAGCAGGATGTAGGTACTTTGCTTAATGTTAAGGAATTGGAATGTAGTTGTTCTGTATTTTTTCTTTGTGGAAACAGAAAATGTTTAACTAATCATCCACTGAGAATATGGAGAAATTCTTCATATTGGCTTACACTGTTTGTAGTAGATTTAAAAAAGAAATATTGAATTAAAAAATAAGCAAATCCATTGCAATTTCTGTTCATTAGCAGAGCTGCTAATTTTTAGTTCATATTTCTTTTTTAGGATACTTTAATAATATTTGTATATACTTTAAACTTCATAGATTATCAGTTTACCTTGTTAAAGGCACCTGATTCTATGTAATGGCAGTGGAGCTAGAACTGGGATTTTGTAGTACCCTAGTCAATTTACTTCATGATTACAGGGGAGTTCATAGTTGTACGTAATATATTTGAATGTGGACTCACATTTTTCGATTTGTTTTACTTCTATTTTGTTTTTCTTTTGGAAGATATTGAAAGGGTTCCAAAGTAAGATTGACATGAGTATATTCAACCCTTAATCTCTGTGCTGAGACTCCCTGTGGTGATGATTAATTGGTAATGTGAACATCTGTGAAGGAATGGTGGAAGTGCCAAACTTTACCGACCAGTTATAGCCCCTCTGAAGGCTTGCACATTCATAAGGTGTGGAAGGAAGTACCTGCAATGTAGATAAATCTCCCTCCGTTGGTGACTCAGATGATGTAATTTGTGTTTTTTAACAATACCTGAGGAAATATTAGTTGAGTGGCTTCCTCAATATTGGTGACCCTATGATCTGGTTGGATGTGCAGTACATATTAAGGCAATTCTAATGATGTTTTGGCTGGTCTTGTTTTGGGGGGTTTTATAGGTCAACATATGTCAAGGCACATGAGGTCAATACATGAGGCACAGTAATGGTAGACTCCTGCAGGGGGGAGTGGGAATATGACTACAACAGTGATGTGCTGTGAATTTACATGATTTCTGTTATGTAGTACTGATTTGGGAATCTTGGACTTGTGGATTTGTAAAAGAGAGGATGCAAGTCGTGTTGAAAATGTATTTATCTCAGAGGATCTACCTTTCATTCACCCTGTTCATCTAGGAATAAAGTCACTGCTATGGCGGAGAAGTGCTGTTTGTATGCCTGTAACTAAAGTGTAGCTGTTTGCTTGGGATCCTCCCTCCTATATGAAATGGCAGCATGCTTTGACTGTTCCTGCTAACAGGATGACGTACCACCATATGCAATAGAGAGAAGCATGTAGAGGAAAGTTTTCACGATACAGGGTACACCTGGGCAGGAAACTGAGAATGTTCCAAGCACCTGCATGAGATGGGCTCTTCCGTCTACTGGTGGGCTTATGGCTGGCACCTGCCATGTTGGTGCAGTTGAAATTGAAACGTGCTCCTTGTACTCAAAAATGCCCTTTTTTCTTTTACCTTCCCCCCAAAAGTACCATGTTATGGCTTTAAAAGACCTTAAAAGAAACCATCTAGAGACTTGCTAAAAATGACTGTTTTTCAAAGCTTGACAAAAACACTGAGATGGGGGAAACCCTATCGAGGTTGTCTTCCACTAACATGTACTTACCTACCTGGTATGAAATGAAAGTTGAAGCAATGCATGTTTGGCACTATCGGATGCAGAAACTTTCAGAAAGGGTTAGGTGCATAATCAAATCAGTAGTTGTTGCCTCTTTTTTGTTCACTTTTAATGCAGCTGCTAATGGATTTGGTTTTTGTTTTTGTTTTTTTTTTTTTAATAAAACATCAGTTAATATGAGAATTAATATCCGATAATGGGGACCAAGAAATCTTTGAATGTTAATGGTATTATGCGTGCTCTCTCTACCCCTTATATTTGCATTCTAATAGGATTGGAATATTTTAATGGCATAAAAAAAAAAACCTCTGTAAAGAGACTGAGTGTGGGTAAACCCTTACTGATGCACTTTTGGGTGAGAGATTTGGGTTGCAATTGATTTCACTGTCAGCATAACAACTGTATTGATTGCAGAAGGGAAAGATGCTTTAGTAGATAGTGGGGTTATGTCCTGAGATCCCGTTTCCTAACTGGAGAGTGAACAAGCTGAGGTCTAAGTGATTGAAAAGTAAACAAAAATGTATTTAAAGTAGTTGGATTTGAATTAAATATATTTCTACATTTATTTAAAAGAATCATTGATTTTCAGTGATTGATCGCCACCAAAATGTTGATGTGCAATTAAATGTCTTTACATTAACACTTTTTATAAAGAAGAAAATGCATTATATGCATATTTATGCAATGATACTTAGCATACATTTATTCAGAGTCTTAATTTTTACATTTAGCTTAGGAAATGCTGAGTGACAGTTCTTATTTAGTAGAATATTAATTTCTTCTTCATGGCTTGTGTCAAGCTAGTTTTAGTAATTGAAGTTCAATTAAAGCTGCAGAGAACTAAAATGAATTTTTGTTAAGAAAAAATGGGAGGTGTTCTGGATGTGTATTGGGAATAATTTTGCATTTAAAGCTGATATATTGAACAGAAGCAGTTTGCAGATGATGCATGACAGACTATAAAGTAGATGAGACCAGGGAGGGGTCTTTCAGGGTCTTGGAGCTGATGCTGCTCAGCTCTTGCATTTAGTTTTTATTCAGAGGCTGTAAGAAACTAAGACTAGTAAGCTTCCCTGCTTTTCAGTTCTCAGCTGATTTTTCATTTTGAATGAACTAATTGTTGAATTGAATTGCCTAGATAAACTGAAATGAGAATGTACTCTTTGCCAAGAAGTGGCAGCTATGGCTGTCAGGAGCTTGTCATTTTATCTCTTCAGGAAGCTCTAGCTCCATGTGGTTAGCTCTAGGCTTTCCCCACTTCAGTAGTTTGAGTTGTCTTAAAATGTTTCACAGGAACATGCTATTTGTGAGCAATCCTGTGGAGGGTAGTAGGAATTGGCTGTGGAATCCTGCTACTTTTTTTAGTTGAATTTACATTACCTTACAGATTACACAGCAGCCTACCTCTCTCTATGCTGCCAAGTTGTGGTTGAAGAGTAGATCGGAAACGATTAGTATAAATGATTATAATCCTGGTGGAGCGGGGTGATGTGTCCAAAGACTAAGAGCTCTGCTGGGTCAACAGAAGCTGCATTGTTTCTTGATAGAGTCGGAAAGCACGGAAGGAGAGAAGTAGCTAGCAGAAGCCTTCTAGTAATTATTGTGATGACTTTGGACTGGAGCCCAGGCAAGAGGATGGAGCTGCCTGACTTGCCTCTTCCCTGTACTAAAGCCCTGAAGGTCAAGTGGCCAAGGACTAATTAGTTATTAGTAGACTACTGACATAAGGAAAGATCAGCAGACTGGAAGCACAGCTCTGCAAACTTCATTTTGATTAAAAACTATGTATTTTTCCCAGGTAACCTAAACAGCATGTACAGGAGAAGGCAAAGAGCAAAAATAGATTTTTACCACAAACTTGGCCAGAACCACTGTTAAGAGCATGTATCCCTTGTCACATATTTTATAATGTCTTTGTTTGACTTGTGTCAGCTTAATGTCGGGTTTAACCCCAGCTGGCAACTAAGCATCACGCAGCCGCTTGCTCACTCACCCCCTGCTGGGATGGGGGAGACAATTGGAAGAGTAAAAGTGAGAAAACTCGGGGGTTGAGGGTAAGGACAGTTTAATAGGTAAAGCAAAAGCCGTGCATGCAAGCAAAGCAAACCAAGGGATTTGTTCACTCCTTCCCATCAGCAGGCAGGTGTTCAGCCACCTCCAGGACAGCAGGGCTCCATCACATGTAATGGTTGACAATGGAAGACAAATGCCATCACTCTGAACGTCCCACCATTCCTTCTTCTCCCCCAAGCTCTACATGCTGAGCATGGCGCCATACGGTGTGGGACATCCCTTGGGTCAGTTGGGGTCGGCTGTCCCGGCTGTGCCCCCTCCCAGCTTCTCGTGCACCCCCAGCCTGCTCGCTGGTGGGGTGGGCTGAGGAGCAGAACCGGCCTTGGCTCTGTGTAAGCGCTGCTCAGCAGTGACCAAAACATCCCTGTGGTATCAAGGCTATTTTCAGCATAAATACAAAACATAGCCTCACAATAGCTTCTATGAAGATAATTAACTCTATGCCAGCCAAAACCAGCACACCGAACTTACTTAAAATGAATTCTAAGTTCAAATGCAACTGAGAGAAAAAACCTGTCTTTTATCCACCCACAATGATCAATTGCTTCTGTTTTGTTATCAGGTGCAATAGATATTTGGCAGATTCTCCTCTGCTTCTTAATGTCTCGGAAGAGTAGATGAACTGCTATTATTTTCTGTCCCTCAGTTTTTTTCTGAAATCCCGGCATCTCGATGCAGGCAATGCCTGGAGGGTGTGCTTCTGCTGAGCACTGACCTTCTCGGGGAGGCTGATGGAAATGCCATTCTGGTGTGGTGTCGGTGTTATGCTATGGAGCTCCCAGTAAGAGCGACCAAACTCAGTCTGCCTTTTGGGCACCAGTCTGCAGCCCCAGACTGTGTGGTGCCCTGATTTAAATTTTAGATTAAAGTTAAAACTGTGAGAGAAGGGAGAAAGGAGTGGCATTTTTTGCCTGTTAAACACCTCTCTCTTCAATTTGTGTCAAAGTGGATAGTGGGCATTCTTGGGTTTGCAGCTGTGGCTCCCATTCATCGCTGCAAAGTGTGTGTGTCATGTGTTGTTTTCTTTTTGTTTTGTGTGTGGTCATGGTTGTTTGGTGTTTTGTGGGTTTTTTGTTGTTGTTGTTTGTGGGGTTTTTGTGTGCGTGTGTGTATGTTTTTGTTTGGTAGGGTTTGTTTTGGTGTACACCCCCACCCCCACTCCCATCCCACCACC